>CAHIKZ030001377.1:367500-415000 GCA_903632075.3 Acanthosepion pharaonis | reverse complement strand
AACTGACGGTTGCATGAAGCTAGTTCGATAGTAAAACGGGGAAGCCTAGTTGCCAATCAAGTAGCACTCTTAAATTCATCTAGGAAAGGCAATAAAGAAAAAAGCTCACCAGAACATTTGCCACGAAAATATTTGTAAAAAAGGCAGTGGGAAGTCACATGACGGCTGTGGCAAAGTGATTGAAAACGAGATTCCAGGTAAGGATCGATTACATTACAGGAGAAGATGCTAGTTAGTTTATAAAACAAACGTCAGGGTCTGACATTTCATGATGTCTTGAAAACGTATATCTGCATTGAGAGCCCTTAAGGTAATTTTCAGAATGATGTACAACTACGTTTACAGCAGCGAAAGTGTTACATAGCTATCACTTTTGATTTCTCTGGAAGATATATTTTCATGCACACAAAACTATCACGACGTATGGATACTTTTAATGATATGTCTTTTCATGATGTAGGCGATCATGGCTCTCCACGAATTCATTAAAACTTCTGTCCGGATTGGGGTAATGAATCCTAAAAGAATTATTTAGATTTTATTGGACTGCTGTGTCATACAGAACGCACTGGGTCGAGTCTGACCTTTGGCTTTAGACATATATCTCCTGATCGTATGTAAGAAATATTGACTAAATTCAAAACAAGACATTCTTAACGATTTCACTGTTGTATTGTTATATCATTCATTCCAGTCGAAGAATTACCAAATTTCGCAAATTAAAAGACGAGAAAGCAAACCGACTACAAGAATGCCGAAGAAGTTGATACGAGAAAAATTTAAAGTGTAATAGGTGAAAGGCTTATAAGAATGAAAAATTAATTAACCGGTCCGATATAATGGAATAAGCTGTCAACTCCATGACTGACTACACTATAAGTATTTGTAAGTCAACGGACTACAGAGTCTAGCTGTGACCTGTTCCAGCTAAACTGTCGAACTCTCTGCCTCTGAGCAGAGAGGAACCCGGAGGAGGCTCCGCCGAAGGGCAGAGTCTCGTTCGGGGAGGTAGACTGACCCTGAACCCGTTTATGCGGGTTCAAAAAAGGAATATTTTGGGGCGAGACTACGGGCTCAGAGAACTCACATTAAACTGGCATTGTGCTACATGCAACCCTCGTGGGGTTGGTAGCTAAATATACTAGCTGCGACCTGTTCTAACTAAACAGTCGAACTCTCTAAATTCGGGCAGAGAGGAACCAGGACGAGGCTCCGCCGAAGGGCAGAGTCTCGTTCGGGGAGGTAAACTCCCCCGAGAGAGAACCCACGTTAAACTGGCCTTGTAACGCATTCAACCCTCGTTGGGGGTAGCTAAATATTCTAGCTGCGACCTCTTCCAGCTAAACAGTCGAACTCTCTGTCTTTGAGCAGAGAGGAACCCGGACGAGGCTCCGCCGAAGGGCAGTGTCTCGTCCGGGAAGGTAGACAGACCCTGAACCCGTTTATACGGGTTCAAAAAGGGAATATTTTTGGCCAAGCCTACGGGCTCGGATAACCCACGTTAAAACGACCTTGTGTCATATGCAACCCTCGTGGTTGCATGTGGGATTTACTAGCTGGGATTTGTTACTCAGCTCTTAGCTGTTGTTGAACTCTTCCTTCGAGGAACCCGGACGAGGCTATGCCGAAGGAGAGAGTCTCGTCTGGGGAGGAAGACAGACCCGAACCCGTTGGCTTTGTGCTACATCCTAGCTCATGAGGAGGCTGGTAAATATTGTCTAGCTGTGGTCCGTTGAGCACGACTCAGACTTCCGCAAGAACTACCGATCTTCCAATAGTAGCACTCATTACTGGATTGACTTGCAAAGACCTTGTGCATAACTGTTACCTTTTATTATTATTATACTGAGTTTTAAAATAAACGTTTACTTATTTTATCCGCCTTGTTTGTCAAGTATATATTCATATTAGCACGGAATATAACAGACATAAAAAATTTTTGAGGTTACTAAATGTACGAAGAGACATAATATAGAGACAAATAATAAAAATAACCACGAAATATCACCTTTAAATAAACATCAGAGAGAGAAATTTGTAAGCTTACTGAAGTACGTGAAAAATGATTTTCGACTCTGTATTTTAATAAGGAATTTTGAGTTACATTGGAGGGACCTGATGACTGGTCTAGCGGGCGGTTCTTTCATGGAAATAGTCAACTAATACGTCTTATAAAACGAAATCAGTAAGTAGGAGCAACATTGTACGCTGTAAAATTCTACGTTTCAACGTTGATAATGTTATCAGTTTAAATGCACATAATTATTATCTATTCTTGGGCAAGTCATTTTTAGTGATATACAAGCGGCAAGCAAGAAACCTGAGGCGAAAAATAAAACATATTTATTCAAGTTGGTGCTATTTCCATTCTGTCAAGCAGACTATGGCCACTTTGCGAAATAAACTATCCAAAGACGCCAAATTAACAGAATAAATCCCAGACTATCCAGATATTAATCCAATAGAAAACTTGTATTTTATCATTAAAAGAGATCTACAGGGTGATTGAAAAGTAACTCCCCATTTTCAAATATTTAAATGTATTTGTTTATCAACTATAATCTTTAAAAGAAATTGACATAAGAGTAAAGCATTTAGCATGAGGTTTTATTCAAAATTAAATATAGGCACCGGATTTCGCTACCAGCTTCGCGAACCACCCAAGAATCGCGTCAACTGATTTTACCAGGAACTGTTGTGATATGGAAGATATAACATTTTGTATTCGCCCTTCAAGTTCTACCAAACTCTTAGTTTGGCATAATAGACTTATTCCTTTAATCAACCCCAAAGAGAAAAGCCTCAGGGGGGTTAAGTCAAGACTCCTGACTGGCAACTCATATATAAAATGTGGAGTTACTTTTCAATTAATATATAAGACTAAAAAGAAGAAATTATCTCGAAAGATATTGTTGCGACAAAAATAAGATAAAGAGAAGCAAAGTAAACACAAGAAGACGAACTAAGTTTTTTATTGTAAACAATAGAAAGGTTTTATCGTAATTTTTAGTGATTTGGTCAGTAGCTAAAATTGAAAAGAAAAAACACGAAATCTTACCGGCAAGAAGTTAGAAAAACTTCAAAATAACTTCAGTCAGGTGTTGCTGAGTTTTGTTGTGCAGTTTACGCGTCAGGTTAGCGAAGGGGAGTAAGCGGTGCGCACTGGAACATATTTCGGTAACAAGTGACTTTAACGGCCAACTCGCTTAATTTTGGCGCCAACCAACGACTACGAATACCCGGACGAATGACCACCACTTGTAAGGTCATCCGACTACATCAAATAACCCAGAACTCGTTTTATTCATAAAAAATTGATTTTTTTTTAATACTATTAAGACGGTTACAAGTTGAAATATTTGAAAAGTTAATAAAAAACAATGATCGGAAGATTGATGAAGTTTATTGAATATCTAGGATCACATATTAACAGGTAACAAAAATAGAGCAATTCAACTATATGGGATATAGATTTTTTTTTATTATTATTACAATCGTGTTTACGGTGTACAAGGCCCGGGTCCGCTCGAGGTAGGGGATTACAGTGAAAGAAGCACGGTTTATGTGGATATATGTGCAAGATAACAGTTAACCGTAGACGAACAGGTTAAGATTGTAGTGATCAGGGAAGCATCCTCTTTGGATTCCGTTCCACAAGGCAGGGTGTCGAAGGAAGAAGCTGCTCTAGTGGAACTTTAATCTCACAAAAGAAACACAAAGGAAATGAGGGTGGTAAGTTTCAATGGGCGTGGCATTGAGGGTCTTAGCCGTGAAAGTTAGAACTGGTGGAACCAAAGAAGGTAGTTCTGAAAAAATTCCATGGAAATAGCGATAGGGCAGTGAGAGGCTTGTGATGTTTTCTTTTTGAGAAAAGTGTTCTAGGGTGGAAAAGAATCCTTCGTATAATCTATCTGTCATAATGGTTTTTCTGCTCGTAACATCTCACTAAACTGACCTTGTTCCAGATTTTTTGTTACGGTGGTTCTTACAGCACAAAGCCAGGAGCCTCTCAAGGTAGGGGATTATAGACTAAGAGGCAAGCTTATGCGGATGTTTGTGAAAGATATCGGTTAACTGTAGACTTGAATAGGTTAAGATTGTGAGGATTGAGGGAGCATATTCTTGGGAGTCAGTTCAACAAGGCAATGGTTCGTAAGAAGAAGCTGCCCGAGGGAAACTTACATTTCATCAAAGTAATACGCTACATTACGTGGGATTGCGGGTTTTAACCTTAAATGTTAGGACTGGCGAAACCAAAGAACATAGTTCGTCTGAACACTTTCCATGGAAATAGCGTTAGAGCAGCGGGGGGCCTGCGATGTTTCGTCTAGGAGAAAGGGGTTGTAGAGTGGAAGATAATTCATCACTTAATCGGGTGCAGAGGTACTTCTGGGCCCTAAAGTGAATACTGGACAGCTCTTGCTTATATATGACAGTAGTAACCCATTTTCGCCCTCATCTTGCTATTGGTAAGGTAGACGATAACAGTACGAGTCAGGTACTTGCTGATGAGGTACAGAGAACCGACTATTTTCCCCGGCATATATAGCAATGGATCGTATGTTACGAGTTCTATTTGAAGTCTAAATCTTAATAGGCGCTCAAGAGACAGGGCCTCGCCAAGGAAGCATCCGCTCATCGCGATTTGTGAAAGTTCTGGGTCCGATCGGCAACATTATAGGCTTTGTATTTCTTTAGAAATAAGAATGCTGCACTTATTTTGTTTGGATAAGAAATCTTTCCATGCCGACAAAAAAAAAGAAAGTATTTTTGCTGCCGCCACACGAATGGGTTTTAAATTTAGGCATATCCAACTTCTAGACTGACTTCAAACCAAAGTTATGGAGGCTAGTCTACCCGACTAATAAACCCACGATGAAATGAGAGAATATGGGTTCATAGTTTTTCTAAGGTATTTTTATTTGTCTGGTTTGGTTTGGTTTGGTTTGGTTTATGGCATATCAACCGCAATGGATTAATTAATGCTGACAAGAATTTTATTGCTGCTAATATTTTGTTTTGAAAAATGTATTTCTGGTAATATTTTTTTTTCAAAAATGTATTGCAGGTAAAAAATTTTTTCCAAAAATGTATTGCTGGTATTAATACATATTTTTTCTACTTTTATAGTGTTTTGTGCCTTTGGGTGGTTAACTAGTAGCTGAGACCTTGATAGGTGCTACCAGCCCGGATCAGGGTAGACCTAGGATCACCAGCAATTAAGAGGTGGTTCCACGCCCCTCAACATCTTCTGAACAGTCTTACCCAAGACGCGGATGTAGTTTGTTGTGATCTCATCTGAAATTTGAACTACAATTTCGCGCTGAAAGCTGCTATACTACACAAGCACACACATTTTCTCCACTCTCTCTCTATATCTATCTATCTATCTCTCTCTCTCTCTCTCTCTCACACACACACACACACACACACACACACACGTATATATATGATACAAATATATTTTGGAAACTATATTTTGTATTGTGCAAATCAATATTCAACTTTCTGAACATTAGTGTGAAAGGTTTACGGCCAAGTCACGTTGAAACACCAGTTCCCGTACGTTCACCGGAGTTAAGCAACGTCGAACTTCGTCACTACCTAGATGGGTGATCGCTTGGGAATACCGAGAGCTTTAAGTTTGAAAGTACTGATGAGGTAATGGATAATGCCTCGGTATTGTTAATCGGAGAGCTGAGTTCAAATTCCAGTTGGGTTCGATATATTCACTTGGAAAATGTATGAATCCACTTCTTCTCCCCTCATCTATGGGTTAATTAGTAAGACAGGTATCACTAAATCAGTGATATCTAAAAAATCACAAAATCTAAAAAAAGTGCTAGCTTTAACTCTAGAACACCTACCATGGGTATATAGTACCAGCGTAAATTTTCCTATTTTTAATTACAATTTTCAGTACCTGATTTTCTTACCTAAATAATATGTTCTTTCCAGTTCCTATTAATGTTAACTCAAAGTAAAAAGTTTGAAGTGCCGGCATGTAAAATATTTCAAGTAAAGATTTATATTTAATATTTTTTTGATATTTTCAAAATCGGGTATGATATACCCATGGGTAGTAGTGGTGTAACTTTAATTGATGGTTAATGTTCTAGGGTTAAGGAAACTGCAAACGGTTGATATGCTGTGGAAAACGAATAAATAAATTTAATGCGAAAATTGCAAATTTCTGTTACAAGACGGGCCATATTTATTTACCAGTATTAGGTCAGTCTGACACAAGGTTACATGTCACGCTTGGTAGATTTTCTGGTTAATGTTGTCAAATATGCTTTAATCCTAATCCCAGATATGTAGAAGAGATCTAATCTCCAAACAATGATTTACTGGAATAGATGTATGTCACCACCATTTCTTTTGCAGAGGATTGCATAATTTCAATGCACTGTTGATATCGATCAGAATGCTGACATAATTTCTTTCGTTATTGACGAAATGAATCCTTAAACTGCAACCTTGAACTTGAGATTGGCGTTGTGAGTCACAGAGTGTCGGACTTAAAAGCCGTACGTGTCTGAAAGAATGAATGTAGAATTTAGAGTTTGATTAAATCAGTTTAACAAGCGAAACAAACGAATCGAAGAAGAAAAAAAACATGGAGGCCAGAAATGTGTGCAGGTTAAAATCAATAAATAGGCTGACGGCATTCGTTTTGATATTTGGTTCGCAAGATCCGGAAAATATAGCAAAATATTTAATACTACCTAAAGTGTCCATATATATATATATATATATATATATATATATATATATATATATATATATATATTTAAAGAGATAAAAAAAAAAAGATTACTAGAAGTAAACTTATATTTTAAAATAAAATTTTATTCTTTTAATGTACTTTCTATGAATATTTTTCTAATTGACTATTTCATAGAAAATCCCCAAAATTAAAAAAAAAATTTAAATCACTAACAAACATCAAATTAAATTCTTTGTAGACAGTTTAGAGCAGGGGTTTTCAAACGTTTTGACTTTCGGACCCCTTTATATTTCATGCTTTACCTTAGGGACCCCCTTATAAACGCTCATGAAATGTATACAGAAGTATTTGCATATAACATATAATTTTGCATTAATGCAAACGCCTAACAGCCAATGAGAAAGCCGGAAATCGCAAAATAGATCCAAAATTCAAATCCTTTGGTTCCTTCTCTGCATGAATAGAATCCATTATCTTTATTAATTTAAAATACAAATTATATTAGTATATCAAATCTAAGAAATAGTTTATTAAATCAATTTATTTCATGATCGGCCTATAAGTTACTTATAAGCGCTTATAAGTTGCACGTCACCCATAAAAAAAAGTCTTTGCTGTCCATGGACCCCCTATATTGTCATTGCGGAATCCCCTGTGAGCCGCGGACCACAGTTTGAAAGCCCCTGGTTTAGAGACATTCAAATTTATATCAAACATTATAATCTTTATGAACCCCCAAAATAACACTTTCAAATTAAAACAAAATAACAGCGTCTGTTTCTAGCCTTTTTTTACAAAGAAAATTAGTGACATCTTCTCTCTTAACTTCCTTCTCTCTTTTTCTCTCTATGATTTTTTCTTCTCTACCCCTTCGATATCAATATATAACTTCCGTTAAGTTAAACGTTTAAATGTGTCAATATCTGCTAACTCACTCATGTCTTCTCTCTCCCCCCTCACTTCCTCACTTCGTTAATTTACATATGTTTAATACGGCCCGTCAAAAATGTGTAAATTTTCTTTTCATTTTTTGTTTGGAAGTAAAGTCTGATGATCCGCAGTCCTTGAAAAGGGCCGTGATGAAATAATTTATTACATGGAACCTTAAAGTGGTCTGCTTTTATTTAAATTATTTGCTCTGGATTTACATTGAGCTCTCTGGATTTTATCCTCCTTGGGTTCACCCATACGGATTACCTAGTTTTTCATAAACTAAATATATATATATATATATATATATATATATATATATATATATATATATATATATATATAGAGAGAGAGAGAGAGAGAGAGAGAGAAAGTAAAGGTAATAAATCCGTTAGTTATATGATCCAAGTGGATCATAGTAATATAAAATATTAAAACTGATCCACAAAAGAGCTCAATGCATTTATTATTAGAGAGCAAATAATTATATATATATATATATATATATATATATATATATATATATATATATATATATATATATACCGAGTATGAAAAAGACTGATGAATTTCGTCAGTTGAAGTTAGCTTAATCCCCACATTAGGTGATTTTTGGATTTGATTGTGTAATACATACATACATACATACATACATACACACACACACACACATATATATATATATATATATATATATATATATATATATATATATATATATTGTAAAAGCAACTTTGTCCATTTGTTAGATCAAGCTTTGAACCGTTGTATCTTGGAAATGATGAAAGACATTAATTCTCCGGGGTTTTTATAACACTGTTGGACTCTGCTGTGAGCAATAAGAATGTCTACATGCTGAATAGAAGAATCGTATTGAAATCGATCATAAACGAAAATGACATGTTCATCATTAATTAATCATAGCTAAGAATCGGAAGCTCATGAAATATTGAAATAAAGCTCAAATATATAAATATATATCATTCCAAGATCATTTTCCAAATTATTCAAGATGATCTTCGCCCTCTCTAAACTTCTAATTTTCTGTCATGGAGTAACAAGGTGTCTCACACGTTTCCCGTACGATTTCATTTTCAACTTCTTTTCACTGCTCTTTGGATTATCGTAACTGAAACTTCTCTCTCACATGCAAGACGTCATGTGGATTGTGTTGGAACTTTTCAAATTGACATATTTAGCTCTAAGTTGAAATGATGATCCCAATTCTTGCTGTGACATCCTGGTCCAGTTTTTCTTTCTACTGTTCCTTTATTGTAAATTTATTCATCGTTCTCTTGATGGTTCTTGATTGGACTTTGAAGATGGAAGCCAGATTATGAATGCAGGTCTCATTACTGAAAACCTGAATGATCTTTTTCCTCTTACCATTGCTCAATTTGAAAGACAGAATGGGGCAGATATAAAATGATTTTAGCCTGTTCCCTTTCTAGCTGGATAACTCGAAGTCTATTTCAGTGATGCGGAAAACCGAAAAAAAGAAATTCAATTAGTTTACTGTTTATATATATATATATATATATATATATATATATATATATATATATATATATATATATATGTGTGTGTGTGTGTGTGTGTGTGTGTGTGTGTGTGTGTGTGTTAAACATTTTGTGGAATGGACAATTATACTGTTACACGATTTGGAAAATTTTGCTGTCACACCCGGTATATATTGGGTTGGCGAATAATTATCAGGCGTTTTTAAACAATATTTATTATGAAAAAAGAAACAATTCAACAATAACATTTTTAAATGATTATTCTGGCGCGTATGACACGCATTTTTATAACCTGAAAAAAAAAATATTTTTATTTAAAAAAAAGTAAACAAAACAGCAATTTTTATTAACAAATACCTCGCCTACAAAAACGCCTGATAATTATGCACCAACACAATATATTCAAAGAATGAATGAAATCTTTGTTGCAAAAAGAGTTCATGTTTTTTTACAATTTTAAAGGCTGTTCCTATAGTGAAAAGAATAACCGCTGAAAGGAAAATCCGCGGGTCGAATTCAAATTCCGACATCGCCTTTTTCCTTCACTTTCGCACAAATATCATTGATAAATAAAAGTGTTGATACGTATTTTTTGCCCGCATTATGATATTTTGGTGTGGAAAAGACAGTAACTAAATACCCAAATTCAACCACCGTTGCAAGAAATTCGTTGATACCATCCCCATCTTCATATTTAGCTGATTATGTCTTTAGTGCCGTAAATGATTTATTATTGAAGAAAAGAAATCAACTGGATATCATTTAACGAGAAGACTTGTGGACAAAATAATTGTAACAGCTTCAAAATCCACTCCTATATTTCAAAGGCCTATTATATAAGGATAAAACTTCATAATTGCAGGTTATATCTGTTGTAAATACGTTTATTTATCTAATTTACTGTCTTTGTCTTATTTATTTTTAGAATTTTTAAAATTTAAGCTAAATGCGTGACCACTCCGAGTTCGAAAAAGAGAAAATTGTTGGAGCTCGCATGGCAGGAGCCTCGATCACTAAGGTTGCTGAACTGTTTGGTTTTTCAAGAGCTGCCATATCAAGAATACTGATGCAATTCGAGAAACAGGGCAAGACTAGCAACGGTAGCAATTCGGGCCGGACTTGCAAAATGACTGACAGGGACTGACGTCTATTGAAACGCAATGTGGCAAAAATCATCAGACAAATGCGGCCAAAGTGACTGCTGAGTTGAATAACCATCTGAATAGTTCAGTTTCTACTAAAACTGTTCATCGTGAGCTCCATAAGGCTGCATGTCATGGAAGAGCCGCTGTGAGGAAACCTCTTCTCTCCACTCGCAACATTGAAAAGAGGTTGAAGTAGTTCAGAGATCACAATGCCTGGTCTGCAGACCCAATAGAAGCAAATCATATTCTCAAAAAAGCCCACTTTTTCTCTTTTCCTAACTTCAGGGCGAGTTTATGTGTGGAGGCAGCCCAAAGAAGCTTACAAGCCTGACTGCCTTTTTCCAACCGTGAAGTATGGGGGTGGATCAGTGATAGTTTGGGCCGCCATATCATGGTAATGTCTCAGTCCAATAATTGCCCTGCATGGTAGAATCAACAGCAAAGATTACCTGAACATTTTGGGAGATCATGTTCATCCAATGGCCAAGACTTTATTCACTCATGGTGACTGCATCTTCCAAGACGATAATGCTCCAATACATACCGCTCAAGTGGTTAAGAATTGGTATGAAGAGCATGAAAGTGAGCTAGAACACATGGAGTGGCCTCCCCAATCTCAAGATATCAATATTATTGAACATTTGTGGAGCATTTTGGAGCAACAAGTTAGGGCCACTATCCTCCACCGTCGTGTCGTAAAGAGCTGGAGAAGGTTTTAATGGAAGAATGACTGAAAATTCCTCTGGAAGAAGTCAGGAAGCTGTATGATTCCATTCCTAGACGTATTAAAAAGCTGTCTGTGAGGCTAAAAAGGACCAACTCCATATTAAATAAATTTTCTTTGAATTTAACAAGTGTTCCAATTATTTTGTCCAACCCCTTTTTATATATATATATATATATATATATATAACTGTGGTATAAAATATAATATATATAAATCTTAGTGTTTTTGTGTGTTTAACGCGTTTTGTAAAGACTTTTTCATATGCAAAAATGAAATTGTAATGTTTTTATATTGTTATATATAACTGTGTTTTTTTTTATATTAATATATATATTCATATATATATATATATATTTATATATTTGTTTCGAGAAATTAATGGCCTTTTAAGCTTGCTTTAGGGCAATTGCAATAAAATTTGGAATTGTCCCAATTAAATAATACGCTGATTTAACACCAATTCACCAGAAATTCTGTTTACCTACATGGCCAAATCGGTTGGGAACCGCTATATATACTATCTCTAAATATTTATTTGCTTATTTGTGTATGCATTCTAAGATTAATATATTTTTTAAATCAAAGATATTTTCGCTAGAAACCACTTTGAATATGCCTTCTCCGGAATGCATGGCAACCCACAAATATTAAGAAAAAAATTAAATCTGACGTGCCTCCTGAGATCCTATGTCCGAAGTAACAAATGGACATGTAAAGCTCGAATAGTTTTTTTAAATAGGCGTTTCCCGACTATCACAATAAACACCGGCTACTCTGTTCCGTCATTGAAGTTAAGCTACAATTGAATTTTAGAAATGGATTTTTCAATTTATTAATGCTTGATAATATTATATTACTGTAAACGTTATAATGGATAAATATCTAAACTTTTCTAAAAAGATTTAAAGAGCTGCCTGATATTCAGAACGAGTCATGAAAATAAATATACTGTTTAATAAATATAAAGATATCTAATCGTATTTATACAATAAAAATATTGGTATATTGATTTATTTGTTTAATGGTATATCAACTCGTTAAATTATTTACAATATACAAAATTTGCTGTTTTAATGTTTGAAGTTAAATGTCGATTCTGACGTTTCAGTCTAGTACATTTCTTAGATGACATAGTTTTGTAAAACATATTTAACATTAGACGATATTACAAAATTAGTCGATAGATTTGTTTTTTATGTTGTTTTTCTTCACACTGTCGGATGTTTTGAATATATTTGATTTCATATATATAAATTTATAGGATATTATATATATATATATCCTAAATATATATCTTTGTGTGTTGTGTTGTTTAGAGTGTTGATTTTGTTTGACGGTTATCAACATATCCATATATTATCGAATATCGATATATAAGTATTTTGGGTTGGACAAAATTATTTTCAAATACATGTATTTTTTCAAAGAAAATTTATTTTCATATAAAGTTGTTTTTTTTTTTTATATACCAACAAACTATTTTGAAAAAAAAAATGTCTTAAAAAAATTGTTGTACTTTGTCCATTTCATCGTTAGTGACGTCATTTGACTTACATTTTGATACGCATCAAGTAGACATGAATGTACGTGAAAAATCATGGAAAATTGTAGTTTAAAATTTTTAAAATGAATATTTTTTAAAAAATATTTTTGGCGCAATCTATAAAAAATTCATCGTCAGGCTATATGACGGTTCCGTATAGGATGCATTTCTTCGTCCCTCGGCGGATGAATATTTTCATTGTTTCTCAAAATTCAGGCTGTTAAGAATGGTTATTATAAACAGAGATTTAATTAAATATTTGTATCTATAACGAACTAATTAATTAATTTATTTTATTAATTTTTTCGTTTATGGTTATTAGTTTCGGTTTTAATTAGCGTCGTAACATTCCCATATGTACCATCTAAAGCAGTCAGTTTCGTGTGGTGAAATAACCATTGTGATTATATGCTTATTTTTTCCTTGATTTTAAATCAGTTTAGTTTAGTTTTTAAAAAAACAGTGGGCATCTCAAAACAAGACAAGACAAGCTACTAGGAAAATGATGGTTTGTGAATGCCAATATGAATAAAAGGAATTATTAAATAGAGAGAACAATAAAAAGAACAGGAATTAAGAAAGTAGAAGATAACCATTGTCATTGCATTTACATTTTGGAAGATCAAATTTGACAACAAAAAACAAATAAATTCTACAAGCGAGAGAAGAAACTGTTAGTATAGAACTTTATTACATCTAGCCATTTCTAACGCAAAATGATGAAAACTTCAACCAGTGGTAGTAAAAGGCATTAATTATAAAGTTTAGGTCCAAGAGGGAAAGAAATCAGAACAATTTTATAAAAGCATTTCATAGAAAAGACACAGGTAAGCTATTTTATGGCGGTATAGTAGTAAGGTCCGGATGCAGACATTGTAACATTGAGATCCTTTTGATTCTATAAAGTCCGCTAAATACATTAAAACAGCAGACCAGATTTTATAGCCATTTTGATGCACAAACGAATTGCACTTCAAATTGTTTTAGAGAAGAAAGATCCATATCTATTTGAATAGAGTTAATGGTAAATTAAGAAAATAATACGGAAAACTCAGAATATGAACTCAACACGTTGATACCATAAGAAAACCTTCGAACTATTATTGGTCAAGGCATCGTCTCAAAACAAATGCACTGCATCATGAAGATTGAGAAAATTATTATCGATCTGTTAAATTCTTGTTTGTGAATCTCATATCTGAGGGAAAGACACAAGCAATATATATATATATATATATATATATATATATATATATATCATTCCTAAACTCATTCGCTCATCTAACTAAAAAAATAAGAGAACCCTAGACGTTGGTATTATGCTTGGTAGGGCTTTGAAAGTATTAAAAACAAAACTCTCTTGTATTACCTGTAGGTTTGTGGATTATTCAGCATGGCATCACTAACTATAACAAGGATGACCGCTCAATGTAGAAAAAATATTGCAGGTTTTTCTATAGTTTTCTCAAGACCAAGTTTGAAGCTAATGGCGACTTTATTGAACAAATTTTCTCGAAAATTTCAAAGAGAAAAAAAAAACAAACTATGACGGCCTAAACGTTTGTTAGTCTTTTTTTTTTTTAATCAATCAAGATGCAGACTCGGAAAAACTAGACATGATAATCCTGATTTCATCTAATTGCCTACGACTGGCCATTGGAACATTTTTAAAATCATTTGGAGGGCGAAGTTCTTTGTTTAACGATCATATTTCTTTCCTATAATTTATTTTAATGCCTTCTTATAATTTTCCTGATTGTTGTGGCATTAAGAATTTTGTTGCATTCAATGCATTGACTGTTTTGTTATTTATTACTAAATTTTTGTTGGTTACTTTTCACGAATAATTTGCCCTGTAATTTTAACACGCTAAAATTTAGATATTTTTTTGGTATTCACTGTTTGGGCAATCTGGGACAAGAAAGAATGCCGATCATGATTTTTTACCGAGAGTAATAATGAAAAACTGAAAAGTCAGAAATCGAACAAGTTTGCGATTTACAGCTTCTCGCAATAACAGACACAGCATTTGCGGAAATATATATATATATATATATATATATATATATATTTGTTATAAAAAAAAAGTTCACACATTAATGTTATTTTTTTAAATGTCTTTTTATTTATTTTTTACTTTTTCGTTAAGTCTAATTTAACCACAGAGTACAAGAAATAGTATATACACCGTTACTAAAAAGAATGATGTTTTCCTCGAGTGAAGTCGATTTGTCAACAATCTGAGGGAATATTGGGCTTTTGTTGTTTAATACTATTTATTGGCTCTGATATAATAAATAAATTGATCGATTTATATGGGAGAATATATAGATTTTTAGGTGATTGGGGACATATTAATTAAAAACCCTCGAAAGTCATTAAAATTAAGAAACATATTCCATCCTTTAAATAAATCATTTGTATTTGCAAACATATAATAAACAATGATTCAAAAGGTAGTAAACATATAGTATATATATATATATATATATATTATATATAGTTGGTTTATTTAAAATATTGGGTTATAAATATATATATATATATATATATATTCACTGATTTTATAAATATATATATAATTATATATAACCGTTTGAAGATATAAAATTATATATATATATATATATATATATATATATATATATACAGTAAAAAAATAAATATATATAATTTTTATATTTCAAGACAAACTAGGATATAAAAAAAATTATATATATATATATATATATATATATATATATATATATATATTATATATATAAAGAAATATAGTCTTAAGGTGTGCTATATTTAGGGATAAAGTGCTCAATATGAGAGATATTTCGCGTGTAAATATAAAAGAGAACATTGAAGTCAACACTTAGAGGCGACAATCTTTTTCATGCTAGACGCAATTGTCAGGCCGATATTTAACAGTTATTTTCTCGAGGAATATATATACAAGGCCGAGTTTAACGTGGATTTCTCTGAGCCTATTAGGCTCGGCCAAAATTCCCTTTAGAACTCAGAAGTCGTTTATTTATTTGGGTTAAAAATATATATTACTTGTTTTTATTTATTTTTAGTCTTTTTTTAAATGTTATTTTTTTTAAATGTTTATTTGTTTATTTATTTTTAAATATTGTTCAGTTTACAAGGTTTTTTTTTTTTTTTTTTTTATTTTTTATTTATTTATTTTTTTTTTTTTTTTTAATCGGTGTTTTTTATTAACGTAGTAAAAATTTGTTTATATCACTTATTTAATAGTTTTGTTTTGATTTGAGGAGATTAAAGCCATTTATTCAATTTTGGGGTTGATTGTTGTAGTTTATTTTAACTATTATTTTGGCAGGAACAGTTTTTAATTTGTTTTTATTTGTATTTATTTGATTGATTATTTTATTTGTTTTTTTTTTTTTTTTTTTTCAACGTTTAATTTAATAATGTGTTTGTTTGTTTATTTACTTGGATGAATTTAGATTAATTTATTTTACTTGTTTTTTTATTATTTATATTTTATACTGATTTTTTAGTAACGTAGTATTTATTTATTTATTTTTGTTTTATTTTTTTATTTTTTTTTTTTGTATCGTTTTATAACAGTTATAGCTATTTTTTTCGTCTGATTTTTTGGTTTGATTTTTTAGTCTAACTAATATTTTGGTCATAATGGTTTGTTAATTTGTTTATTATTTACTTTATTTTTGGGTTTATTGTTTTTTTTTTTTTTTTTTTTTTATTTATTTATTATTATTCTATTTCGTCTATTCTAACAGGTGTGATTTGGTAATTTGTTTGGATTAATTAAATTTATTTTTTTTTATTTTATTTTGTTTATTTTGTTTATTTATTTTTTTTTTATTTTATTTTTTCAGTTTTTGATTTTTAAGTAAAGTAGTAAAAATTTGTTTTTATGTCTGCATTTTGAGATGAGCTCGGATCGTTTATTTAATAATTTATTTTGGTTTGTGAAGGTAATGATAACTATTTTTTCCTCCAAGCAAAGTTTGCAAGTTTTTGATTGGTTGTTGTAGGCTGATGACCTTTGCTTATTTTCCAAGATATTTTTGGTCTGATGCGCGTTTTGTTTTTTTTTATATATATATATATATATATATATATATATATATATATATATATATTTATATGTAATTTTAATATATAATTTTATATATAATTATATACGTATATAATTGTATATATAATTGTATATATATAATTATTATATTATAATAATTGTAATATATATTACATATATAATTATATATATATATATATATATATATATATATATATAAATATATATATAATATAATTCCTGCATATATTTATATATAAGATATATATTGTATATATATATATATAATATATAAATAATAAATATAATTAATATAAAATGTATATATATAAATATATATATAAATATATACAAAATTAATATTTTGTATATATATATATATATATATATAAATATATATATATAAATATATATATATATATATATATATATATATATATATATATATATATAATATACATTTTATATATATATGATATATATATATATTGTATAATTATATATACAATTATTTATATGTAAATATATATATATATATAATTATATATATATATATATATATATATATATATATATATATATATATGATTGTTTTATAATTATTTTTTTTTTTTTAAAATACGATTCCATCGCTACACGGAAATTTCTGTTTTAAAACTGAATCTAAAATTGTAAATTTAATTATAAAGATTAAACTTAAAATCTAGGTTTTCGTTCCATTCTCACGCGAAGATAAGAATAATTATCTAAGAAATTTACTTAATTTATAAGCGCAGACAATCTTAAAATCCGTAAAAATAAAATTCAAATATTAAACATAAGGCTTACTCATATTTAGATGACCTTCTTATAAAATCTTTGTGTATAAAAATATGAATTAACACGGATAAATAAAAATTCCATTTTTTTTTCATTCGAAATCCAAACGACATGCGGAAAATGGATGTCTATGTTTGTGAGCAGGCACCCCACCCCACCTAAACTTAAGTCTAATTTGTAAGCAACATATATTTAATATATAAATTATCAAGGGAAATTAAAACCCAACCACCCTTAATCATATAGACTGAATTTTCTTTAACCATATCAACTTAAAATATTAAGATTCGTCTGTATTTAATGTAGGTCATTTTCGATTGATAGATCCCTCAAGCCTATATTTTTCTCGAAAATAGAGGAGTTATTTTGCTTTGAAATTAATTTAATCGTTCACTCGTCAGTAATTTACAATATCCTGTGGAAACACATTGACATGCGTCGAAACACGACTGCAATTGTGTAGCGATTTTAAACATGTTTTTGATTTAATATCCTAAAATGAATAATATATATATATATATATATATATATATATATATATATATATATATATAAAACCAGATCTAAAAAATTATTTGAGGAACACCGCCTTATAGCATATCGTAGACCTAAGAACCTAAAAGAAATCATAGGTAGTAACCACATTTCAAGGGAAAAGGTAATCCGTAATAAACTAACAACAAAAACAACAGGATTTTTCCAACCATGTAAAAACAAAAGAAGCTTATGCTGCAACCACATTAGACACGAATTCATTCACTAGCTCAGTCACTAAATCTACTTTAAAAATCTACCACGACTCTACCTGTAGAAGTTTCCACAGGCCTTTACCTCCTAGAATGCACACTATGCCAGAAACAATATGTAGGAAAATCTGAATGTCCCATTCACTACAGAATTAATAATTATCGCAATCGAATTAAGTCGACTCCCCATGAACTATTATTACCTGTAGAACATTTCCGCCTAGAAAAACATGATTTTAAAACCCATCCCAAATTCACTATAATTGACAGAATAGAAAAGTTCAGAGCAGATAACATTAGAAAGATTTTAGAGTTCCATGAAAATAAGTGGATAAAACGTTCAAAAACACACTATCCAGCCGGGCTAAACCATAAATTTAACAATATAGATAGTATTAATATATAACCCGGCAAATCAAAACCTACACACATTTCTTACCCACACAAGAAAGACATGCTTACGGAGGTGTTGAGGCCTCACAGTTATGCACACACACGAATATACACACTTAAACATATGCTCACTCACTCCCTAACGAGACAAATGATAACACACACCCATAGTAATATACAGGCTTACAGATATCATACTCACTCACTTCCTAAGAACCAAATAACACAGACACAATTAACAGAGACATATCCTCTTTCCAGGAACCAATAAAATTGTCAAAATGACCAAGGGAATTCAGAGCAGCATGAATCCATCCAGCTCTTATCTCAAATAACAACTTAAAAGAGAATGTGTGACCAATACAAAGACTGACCAAAATTCATGTTAAAAAAGTAAAAAAACAAATGAAAACTACAGACAAAAGTTCATGTTCTCCATCAACATATTCATTTCTGTAGTTCACTGTTACCAGCAAGCAGAAAATTATTTTTCTCCTGATGATAGCCATGTTGGCCGAAACTAGTTGAGGAACCTAAATTATAATAAAAACGAAGGAATATTAATATACAACCCAGTATGTCTGAAGATTATAATTTTTTAATTTTTTTAATATTTTTATTGTTCAATATATATATATACAGTGTAACCCGGATATAAGAGAGTTGCCGTGACCGGAGAAGAAGTCTCTTATATCCGGGTTTCTCTTATATCCGGGTTTGGTCTATTTTGTTTAGGTAAGTATGGGAACACTTCATATAACGCTTTTTACGTACAGAACACTAGTTTATTTAACAGTTATAGACATAAAAAACACAGACAAAAATACATTTTCCTTCAGTTTTCAAAATAATTCAATCAAAAATTACTTTTTCTTAAAAAAGTCAGTCATTTTAGATTGTACAGAAATCTCTTTGTTAACATCATGAACACTTTCATACAGACCGTGAATCATTTTCAGTGCGCCATCAGGATTATTGCTTTTTGCTTCAAAGTAGGCTGTCAGAGTTTCAAGCGCATTCAATGCAGCCAGAGAATTTGGCACTGGTTTGTCACTTTCAAAAACTTCAGAACTTACACTTTCAGCATCATCATCTTCATCAAAATCTTGATCATCCGATTTTATACCACGTGTGATGTCCGTGTCAGTCAGTTCTCCATAACATTGTGTTCGGTCGTCGAAGCTGATAAATTTGTCAAAAAATCTGTTTGCTCCATGCCCGATGGTGGAGAAACTTGATCATTTTCGTCGAGTATTTCTTCCACTTCAGCCTGTGATTCAATGACAAAGCCGGCCTTTTTAAAACAATTTTGAATTGTTGACGGCTTTGACCATGAAAAGTGCTCGCTTCATCATGTGCATGGCCTTCAAAACAGTTATCTGCTTGGCCACCTCGGACAGCAGCACTGCTGGTGTAGCATCGATCGCTGTGATTTGTATTCGAACAAGTTCCCGATGATAATACGCTTTGAATGAACGAATGATGCCTTGATCCAAAGGTTGAATGAGACTGGTGGTGTTTGGTGGCATGAACGACAATTTGATGTTTGACAGATTTGTACCCGGCAGTAAGTTATGACAAGTTGCATTGTCCAAAAACAGAATAATCTTTCGATTTTGAGCAATCATTTTTTTCGATCAAGCGTTTTCATAACGTCAGTAAACAGCTGACTAGTCATCCAGGCTTTACGATTAGCGAAGTAAGAAAACGGCAGAGTTTTTTATTTTTAAAGCAGTGTGGTTTTGCCGACTTACCAACAACTACAGCTTGCTTTTCACTGCCGTCCATGTTTGTGAACTGAAGCATCGTGAGTCTGTCTTTGGGAACTTTTTGTCCCATTTGACTGTTCGTCGCCGGCAAATCGCAAAGATCCAGACGGCATGGCTTTGTAGAAAATTCCCGTTTCATCACAGTTCCAAACATCTTTTGGATCATATCCACGAAAAAAATGCGGCAAAACATTTGTCACCCATTCGTTGGCAGAACCGTGATCTGCTGACGTTGATTCGCCGTGAAAAATTTTTGAACGAAACGTTATTGGCCTGCTTCCAGCGCATGAGCCAGCCATTGCTCGGTTCAAAATCAACTTCAAGATTTACGGCCAGTTGTGATGCTTTCTGCCTGATGACGTGATCGGTGACGGTAGCTCCATGAGCACATGCTTGCGTAAACCATTGTGTAAGCGCTTCGTTAACGTCCTTGTGCACGGATTGGCGCTTTCGTTTGCGATTAGTGTTTCCGTTCATTTGCATGCAAGATCTGAGATCGTCTTCTTTCTTGAGAATTTTTGCTGCTGTTGAATAACCGATTCCGTACTTTTTGGCAGCAGCGGCCAGTTTGAGTTTCTTCACTTTGACATCGTCGATGAACTGTTCAAAAATACTCAGAGTTTTTCGTTGAGACGCCGACGCCGACATCACTAATCGCATTGATCGCAAGCAAACGGTTTTCAGTGGCAAAATTAACAAACAAACTTCTGACTCAACAGAACAGTGGGTAAAGTGAAAGTGCTATCCAGTAAATGCAACAACAAGCAAAGTCGGCAAAAAAGCGGGTGGCGCTACCCTTAGACACACAAAGCAAAATCATAAGGTAGAGGGAGTCTCCTACAGACACAGATTGGACACACCGTGTCTCTAGACTAGTCAAGATTAAGTCATTGAACTTCACTATCCCTCTAACTGACCTCTATTTGACCGATTTACGACATCACACTGTCACTCAAAACGAACTCTCTTATATCGAGAAGGACGGGACCAGAGAAAATTTCTCTTATATCCGGGTTTCTCTTATATCCGGGTCTAATTTATATACATTAACACAGGCTCTAATTTAAGACCAGAGAAAATCTCTTATATCCGGGTTTCTCTTATATCCGGGTTATACACTATATATATATATATATATATATATATATATATATATATATATATATATATATTCCATCCAAAGTTCGTGTGCACTTTAAAAATTTATAACTTTATTTGTTTTTGCGATAAAAATCATCTGTAAAAATGTTATAAAGTTAAATGTACCTAGTTTTAAGTATAGCTAAAATAACAAATGTGATTTCAGGCATTACTGTAAATCAGTTGGCAAATGTTTTCCGTGAACTGCAAAATCGTATTACCCTTTGTATTGCTAATAATGGCGGACGTGTGGAAACTTGAATAAAATTTCAATAAAACCTTAAGAAAGTATAGATTTACTTCTTTCTAATCCTTTTAAAAATTATTTCTATTGCAAATACAAATAAAGTTATAAATTTTCTAAAGTGCACACGAACTTTATGGACACCCTGTATATGTAAATACACACACACACACACACACACACACACACACACACATATATATATATATATATATATATATATATATATATATATATATATGTGTGTGTGTGTGTGTTTACACGAGGCCTTCACCACTATAATCAAATCTCATGTGCCGGTGTCGGGCTGTCGGTTTCCTGGAAACTGATCTTGACCCTCATACGTCGAATCTCGACGTGAGAGTCGATTATATATATATATATATATATATATATATATATATATATATAAACATATATATATATATATGTATATTTTAAGACATTTTTATGTTTATACATTCTTTTTATAGATACAAATATTTAAGTAAATTCTCTGTTTATAATAAACAGTATTAAACAACATTTACCGTCCTGAATGTCCGAGAAATTTTCATAATGCGTGACGTCATTTGTTTATATTTGATACGCCATGAGCAGATATGAATGTACGTGAGAGATTCATTGAAGATTGAAGTTCAAATACAGTAAATTCGACTAATCGAACGCTCCTCTGCGGCCAAATCGGTTAAAGCACGTCACGCTAAATGACGGTTCCGTATAGGATACAGGTTCGAATCCTGTCAGACAATAAATATTTTCTGTGAAAATTTCACGGACATTCAGACCGGTAAATGACGTTTAATACAGTTTATTATAAACAGAGCATTTACTTAAATATTTGTATCTGTAAAAAGAATATATAAACTTAAAAATGTCTTAAAATGTCAGACTTAGTCCATTTCATAATGTGTGACGTCATTTGTTTACATTTGATACGCTATGAGCAGATGTTAATATACGTGAGCGAATCATAGACGATTGAAGTTCAAATACAGTAAATTCAACCTTGCTAATCCAACGCTCCTGTGTGGCCAAATCGGTTAAAGTCACGTCAAGCTAGATGACGGTTCCGTATATGATACAGGTTCGAATCCTGTCAGAGGACGAATATTTTCTGTGAAAATTTCGCGGACATTCAGGCCGGTAAATGTTCTTTAATACTGTTCATTATAAACAGAGCATTTACTTAAATATTTGTATCTATAAAAAGAATGTATGAACATAAAAATGTCTTAAAATAATTGTCGGACTTTTTCCATTTCATAACGTATGATATATATATATATATATGTAAGCAAATATATGGATATAGATCCGACAGTATGAAGAAAAATATATACGGAAAAAACAAAACAAAAATCCTTATATACGATTATGCTGTTTTAATATTAATATGTCAACGTCTGTACATTAGAACAATGTTCTAATGTACATCGTCTTTGTCATGTTGTATTGATAATGTTATAATTTATGAATATGTCCTGAAGATGGTTTATTAGACCGAAACGTCAGACGTTGACATATTAATATTAAAACAGCATAATCGTATATAAGGATTTTTGTTTTGTTTTTTCCGTATATATTTTTCTTCATATATATATATATATATATATATATATATATATATAAAGCATGTAGCATGGTTCGAAATCTTTATATTAACGGGTGTTACATTGGTTCTTCAAAAAATAAGCTTGTGTGTGTTGAGAAGTTTCACATTTCGACTCATCCCAAAATGTGAAAGATGGTTATCTCTGGTATTTTGTGTATCAAGAATTTGCCTCCAAATATTAGGAATTATCCAATATTTTCACATGCCAACGGCAAAGCAGGTAACAAATGGAGATTAGAATGTTCTCGCTAACAGTTTCCTCGCTGAAAGGATGATATCGGAATTACTGAAGAGAAAAATATCAAAGAGATCTGAAAACTTAATTTTCGCTATCTAACTTAGCTGGTCTTTCCTGACATCGGGGAGAAAAAGCTAAACTTAGAAAAGCACGAGTGTTCGTCTTGGGAAATGAAGACATACTGTCAAAATTTCAGCATTTTCACCCTCTCGAGAACAGAAGGATAATTAGAAATACATCTGAGCGACATTTAAAGGCCTAGCGGCTCGTGTCTTAGGCATGTCAATCGAACAAGCGGGACAATTGTTAAAGTGAACGGCGGTAGAGGCCGGGTGTTGTGATTGTCATATCAATTGAATCCCGAGGACAGTGGCGAGATAAAGAACATCGTGTGTGATGTCAGACACCCCAGAGAACCCAGCAAAATCAGAAAATAAGAGGTTATAATTGTGAAAAATCCTCGGGAGAAAATATTTATACACATTTTATGATCTTTTTCCAGTGATTTTGATTCTTTCACTGTAACTTTCTAAGGATTTGGGGGGGGGGGCGATTTCAACCTTTGATTGTCTGTCGTTTTCTCTTTCGTAATTGATTATAATCTCAGGCCTCGGCTGTTACCAATATCCCGTGACAATTGATTAATATTTATTTTTACGGCTTATCAACCTTTTTGCAGTTCATTTAAAACTAGATAATATTTTTAGATTGTATGATTTTTTTTTTTTTTTTTGGTGGGTGGATAAGAATGATTTACTGAAACAAATCATACTAATTAACCTATAGGTCTGAGGAGAAGTTGATACATATCTTTTCCAAGTGTATTTGCGCCTAAAAAATATAACGAACTCAACTAGAATTGAAACTCGGCTCTTCGGGTTCCAATTCCGAGCCGTTATCCACACAACAGACACATTTAGGCTTGCAATACTCGCTATTCAGAAGCAGTCACCCAGCAACGCATTGATCAGGCTCGACGTAGCTTAACTTCGATGTTCGGACGAGTAGTTTTATCAACGCAGATTTTTTCGTTTCATTTTCTTTATATATATAGTAAAAATAAGGTAAAAAGTTAAAATCACATAACAAACCGAGTGAACTACATTAAAAAAAACACCCGCGACCAGCCATTTAAGATACTTATATATATATATATATATATATATATATATATATATATATATATATATATATATATATATATATATATATATATACAATTTTCTATATGCATTTTTTTTCTAGTAGGTAAAATTCCTGAAAAATTCAGGAGTAACACATGAAGACGACTTATACACGTGTATATACACTGCACTCATCAGACTAGGTATCACTACAGAACTTTGTATATTTATAACCCAACGTTATTTGATTAACATAGAAGGCTATATATATATATATATATATACACACACACACACACACACACACACACATATATATATATATATATATATATATATATATATATATATATATATATATATATATATATATATATATTCCATTTCTCTCTACCGGGCGCAGAGTTTCGAACCCGGCTTGAGGCAATTGGACATCTAACTACAATTGATGAGCTGTGATACAGCAAAAGGGTTTGTCTGTGGATGACTATATTCTATATATATATATATATATATATATATATATATATATATATATATATATATATTATCAAGTATGCGGTGCCGTTCAATTTATATTACATGAATCATTCAGACAAAAAACAGACATAAAATTTAATGATTTAAATGGCGAGAATACATCTTCGCAAACAAATTTAATAAAAGTACATTAACCCCGAACCTGTATATGAATGATATGATCCCTGTTTATAAATTCCAGTTGCATAAGGTCTTTTTAATTTATACAAAAGTAAAAACTAAAAAAGACTTTATGCAACTGGAATTTATAAATTTAAATCATTAACTTCCATATCTGTTTTTTGTATGAATGATTCTTATATATATATATATATATATATATATATATATATATATGATGAGCAATGTAAGTACCATTCAACCCTGCCATTTCGCCCATAGTCTGAGAGAAGAAATGCATTCCTTCCTTTCCTATGGAATAAGTGCGAAAGTAAATGCAACAGCATGGGCCGGAATTTGAACTATAGATGTTGATTCCAATTTATACGACGATAATAATAACATTATATATATATATATATATATATATATATATATATATATATATATATATATAAAGACATTTTATGTTTAACGTTCTTTTTATAGATACAAGTATTTAAGTATTTGTATCTATAAAAAAGAACGTTAAACATAAAATGTCTTTAATAAATAAATTGTCGGACTTTTCCATTTCTTAATATATATATATATATATATATATATATATATATATATATATATATATATATATATATATATAACCAAGTATAGGATTGATGTATACGGAATAAATTACAATAAGTAAGACATACTGTTCTTAAAAGAGTGCCCAATACAGAATAGAGTTAATATAATTATTCGAAAATAATAACATAAATATGTTATAAAATCACTTAAAAAATAGTTATTTTGTTTCAACACTTCTGGTGTCTTATCAGAAGTGTTGAAAAAATGGTTATTTTTGTAGTGATTTTAAAACATATTTATTTATTTATAAATTTCGAATAAATAATTATATATATATATATATATATATATATATATATATATATATATATATATATTGAGAGAGAGACAGAGACAGAGACAGAGAGAGACAGAGAGAGTGTCGATGACCAAGCAAAGTTGAATAGTGCCTTTAAACAAAAGTTTTTCACTGACCCTTGAAATAAGTGGGGTTGGAGGTCTTGACTGCGGGTGTATGAAGAAGTAGTTAAAAAAGTTAGTTTGGTAAGCTTAGAATTAGTATTTCTTTGTAGAGATTTGCTTTAGGCTCTCACAGGGGCTCAAATATAGCTGTCAATCAAGATGAACCAATGCTCATCGTTGAAAGAGCGAGATTTTTTAAAATTTGATTCATCTTGCACAAGACCGCAATATTTGAGTCTCTTTGTGGGCCTAAATCAAGCTAGCTTGTTTCCCTACCTCTTCAACCATGGGACCTTATATAGCTAGTCTCAAGCTCCCCACCCACATATAGCAGACACACACGCATACCCAATTATGAAGTAATTATTCCCACACAAGCAGATTTAAGTACTGAATGATATCGGTTAACACAATATTAATTTGATTTCATTTTTGAAAGTGAATGTGTTCAATCGAAAGAGAATTCTTCAAAAAATGAATTTGATCTAAAGGGGTTGGCTCACTTCTATATGTAAAGCAAACTGATAAAATTCTATCTCATCGGGATCTCTGCCAATAAATTTATAAGTTAAAATAACAGAACGACCTTATATCTTATTCTTTATAGCTGCTACGCCCCTTCAATACGCGGTTGATCATAGCTCTCCATAACATCTTATCCTTTCTAGATCTAAGCAATGTTTTTCCTCTGCCAATACTACCAGATTCGCAATTAGCTCCCTACTTTTTGATGCTGAACTAGCTAGATGAAACCGCCTGTTTTCTTTTTTTTTCGCTTGTGGAACTTTAATGTAGTTTCTTGCTTCCCTGCTATATAAAACCTTAAAAAAAACATATGCAGTGTCAATCGCCATCTTCTGTTCCTTTATTATCCTTTCTCCTCACTAAAGTCTTCTCAATCTCTTTCACTCTCAGTAACCGCTCGCGTCTCAGTGACATTATCGCCTTGTTTGGGTTGAATTGATTGAAAAAAAAAAAAAAAACTTACAGTCTCCGATCTCCCATCAGTTTACACAATCTTGTTACGCAGGTTATCTAAAGTTTCTCGATAAGTCTCGTGAGTACTAAGTTATCTATGGCGTCTTTTCTAGCTTGTGTCCCTGTAATTTCAACTGTCTCTTTCCTGTTTTAAGTATAAGCGTCCTTCTTTACTCCCATTTGTTCATAAAACTTCCTCGTTGCTCACATATTCCTTCCATGGTATCCTCAGATTTCTTCTGTATAGACACATCTCTTTTGTCTCAAGTTTCCTCTCCATCTGTGAGGAAATTGTCCAGCCATATAAGAGGACTGATATTACATGTTTCTAATGAAAGGTTCCTGGTTCTTAATAGTTCCTGAAGGTATCATTCGTTATTCCAATCCGTTTTGGGATCCGTGTGTCTCATTTTCCGCCTTCTGTTATAACCCTTCGCAGTTAGATGTATTACTTGGTTCTGAAGTCTCCAATTCAAGTTATATGGAGTAGAGTTGAGGAAAGAAGCCATAAAAAAAAAAAACAATATTAATTTGGAATTTCTTTTCAGCTTTAACGTAATTTGTGTAACGAAATGCAGAACGTTTGGAGCAGATGACGCCATCTTAATTCCCATTACTTCCAAAAATAAAATTAACAGTCAGTTGCAAACTAACTGCCGGTTTAAACGTAACTGTAACGTTTCTGCGGAATGATAATGCGTTTTGCAAACTTGATTTTCTTTTCTTTTTTTTTCCTTTTTCTTTTTTAAATATATTCCAGTATTGATATCTTTTATATAAAAATAAATAAAACGCCAGAAGCACTTTATGTGAGGTTAAAGTCATCATGGCAATTTTTACGCGTTACCTGTAAATTATTCCAACGTAGATCGCGGCTGTTTCTTTCCTATTTTTTTTACCTTGGAGTCAGTCAAAATTAAACTTAATCAAATGCATTCATTTTCGCACAAATACTCTTTGGAAAGGCATGAGTTCATTACTTCTTCCTCCTTGAGTGGTAGAACGGTTGGGTAATGGATAAAGAGCCGAGATCGAATTCTAGTCGAGTCCATTATATTTATTTTACGTCTTAATAACCTTGGTAAAAAAGTATGAATCCATCTCCTCCCCCCTCCAACACAGCAGCTACGGGTAAATAGCAGGACAGATTTTATTCAAGAGTGGGGGCACGGTGGAGTTACATATAGCAAAGCAGATCAGATTAAGGAATCGTAGATCCGTGTTCGAATTCCAGTTGGGTTTATTATATTCCCTTACGTTCTAATACGCTTGAGAAAGTTATGAATCCATGTGTCTTGTGCTAGGTTCTTCTTTTACGTGTGTACATTCAGTCCTTTAAAATCACGGCTCTCCAAAACTTCCCATTGTGTGAACTCTAAGCGATATTTGTCACTTTACTATCCCTCCAAATTTCTGTTCTTGTATCTATTGCCATAAGATCGTCAGGTAGGTTTCTCGCAACCGCCATCTTACATTAAATATATCATTATATAACTACATGTAAACAGAAGTTAATATACATATGTTTAATAAAAAAAATTGGAGATATGTCGACATGTAAAGAATTTTAATCTGGTTTTCTTATTCTGCGTACCCATTTTTATCTCACAAATGGCATTAGACTGCTATGTATTATCAATCCTTCTATACGGCAATGGATACTGGAAAATCTGTTGATGAAGAGGACATTTGAGTAAGGATGCTGAGAATACCATGTGATCAAAGAGGAAGTTTTAATGAAAAGGGACACAAAAAGAACCTGTGTAAATAGAATCAGAAAGACGCAGTTTACGTTGTAGACATACATCAAAAGGAAAGAAGGCTTGGTAAATTTAACACTCACAAGATTTATTTAAGTTAAAAGGGATACAGCGAGTATCCTACCTGACGATCTTATGTCAATAGATACCAGAACGGGGACTTGGAAGGATAGTAAAGAGACAAATATCGTTTAGAATGGGAAGTTGTGGAGAGCCGTGATCGCTAACGAACTGAATGGACACCCGTAAAAGAAGAACCTAGCAGATAATAGGCACCCGGTGAGGATTGAATTCATTACACGAGTAAAGGTCTGTGTGATTCGTTTGCGAGCTATCGGTCTAATATTAATATTGACTAAGTGTGGTACATGGCCACCATGATAAAGATCTTGTTATTCTAGTAATGCTTTAGAAGACGGGATGCTGGATATTCCTCTGCTCTGGTGCCCACGGCATCTAGCTCAACACCACACTAATGAGACCCCGCGAGGATGTAACTTCCTCAACGGACAGTGGGCCTGCGCGGCACGCTTTCGCTTTGGGCAGCTCCTCAAAGTCTGCGTTTCATGTTGAATGTCATCAATCATCAACGCGGAGTTTTAATTCGTAATTCGTCACCAAGGATAGCGAGAATACGAACACTATTGGCAAATCAGTAGATGCTATGCAGTATCTCAGATTGAATATGAAATAAGAATGGCAGCAGCAGTCGCAAGTGAGACAAATTGTTTTAAAATCGGTAGAAAGACACAACTATTTGCAAAGAAGTGCTTCGCTGGGAGCAGAAAGAGTTCACAGCTGAAGGTCGGTCACAGGTGAAATATGGGAAAAATAAGATGGGTCAGGATGAAAATATCGAATCAACCGAAAAGGGAGAAGGCAACAGAGAATAAACTAAAACAAAATGGAGAGACTCTGTTAAGGAGTGCCTACCGACTTAAATAGCGTATTCACATCGGATTCTTTGCAAGACGAGATGGATTTTAAAACTGACGGCTAAAAGGAACAACGCTTGTGTATTGTTCACAGCAACTCAAATCTAAAGAAGAGGAAAAGAAATTCTTGCAGAAGTAAATTTTTAGGTGCAAAAATTAATAATAAAAATGAAAAAAAAAAAAGAATCAAATTTGATTTCAGTGATTCCGTTTAAAAAAAAAGTACGCGTAATCCACGAGGGATTTTATTTACAAAATATACCTTTATATTTTGATTAAAAACATGGAATTGTTATTCGTAGTTGGAAATATTTTGACATATTTTTTTTTTATTTTTGTTTCAATTTATCGCTATTTATAAACGATCGCTTCTTACGCCGTTCAACTACAGTTCTGAAAGTAGGATAAATAAAACAATACTTAAAAAAAATAGTCTTACAATATCTCCCATTCGCAGGTTCCGCTTTTTGAGTCTTCAATTAGCTGCTGTAAATTGCCAAATAACTCATCGATCTTATCACACTAACTAAACAACAGTCCTACGAACAGAGAAAAGTAAATGCTCATAAAAATTCTAGTACCTCTCTAAAATGGCTGTATAAAGAACATTTCAAGCAACACATCTATTTTCTAAATTTCTTGGTTCATTATGTCTACTTGAATTTTGTTCTCCATGTATATAGTTACATAGAGCTGAGCACGAGAGAAATATTTGAATATTTTTCTAATGTTTCTATAATAATAATAAAAAATAAATTCAACATACTATTTTTTACATGTTTTAAGAAACTCGAATTAAACAGCTTATATTGATTTATTTATATAATTCTGTTATTTCTTTCGGCTTCGTTTGTCTAATTTGTAATGAGGCGTAATGTCAGATTACAACAATGGTAAATACGAACACAACAGGAAATAAGTTCGTAACTAATTTTGCCGGGCTAAAATTATAGACTCCAACCAACTTTTTAATGTAGTTTTTACTAAAACTTTTAGATGCCAAGATGATATTTATGTTTACGTTTTCTTTAAATGCAAATGCAAATGTTTTTCTTATGACAAGGTAGATATATATTCTTTCCGAGCAAACACGTTAAATAAAAAAAAAAAAAAAATTTATCGACAAAAATATTGCTTATACATTTCAGCATTTACGTAGTGAATTATAAATAAATAATACAAACGAAATATGTATTATAAGGCGTGTTTAAAAATTGTTTATTATATTATATTACTTATAAGTGTTTTTCGTTTTATTATTATTACTATTAATTATTATTCAAACAAACGTATTTAATATAAGAGAAATAGAAAGGGAAAAAAGAATAAAAACGTTATGTTAAATCAAAATTACCGAGAAACAACACTGAAGGAAAGGGCAAACACACACACGTGTATATATATATATATATATATATATATATATATATATATATATATATATATATATGTGTGTGTGTGTGTGTGTCTGTGTGTGTGACTTAACTGATTTATGTTACCTTCAGCATCCTGACTCTAGAGTTTCGTCAACTCGTCAGGGATATATATATATATATATATATATATATATATATATATATATATATATATATATATATATATTAAAAGGAAGAAAGAAACCGCAATCGTTTTTGGTTGTAATGTGGATTTTTTTAAAAATTATTATGCTTTAAATATACTCACTTTCTCTCGTTGAAACTACAATAACCTCTTCCGTTTATATATATATATGTGTGTGTGTGTGTGTGTGTGTGTGTGTGTGTGTGGGTGCGATGGGTAAATTGTCGCCATTTTTTATTTTGCGCATGCGTATCCTTCGTTTTTGATTTTGTCGACTGTATACACGGTGTATAGTACCATGACGCAATTAACGCTGTCAGAATTTTGGAAAAAGCATGCTGTAAACTCCAATACGAACATTTCAGAGCAATAGGATGTCAATCTGGAGACAGTGCAGAGTATTCAGAAAACGTTGGATGAATCTAATAGTAATTACAAAGGTTTTTGGAGTCATCACTTGGGATGGCGACGTTATCGAGGGGTTGATTGTTTAAAATGTTCTGCGATAATGATTTTTTTTTTATCTCAAACACCATTTTCTGTTAGTTAATATTGTTATAATTGTTATCTATGAGCATTGTTAACAGTGTGCCTAATTTTCAAATTAAACCCTTACACACACACGCATATATATATATATATATATATATATATATATATATATATATATATATATATAGGGTGTTCATAAATTTCATGTGTGCACTTTAAATTTATAAATTTTTAAAGTGCACACGAACTTTATGGACACCCTGTATATATATATATATATATATATATATATATATATATGTGTGTGTGTGTACTTTATATATAAATAATTTAACGGACCCAGAGGAGAATGTTTCCTCTCACTACAATCAAACACCACCAGACTTAATCATAAATAGATTAAAAAAATTTGAAAATTAATCAGTTTGTCGGACAAACAAAACGCTGTGAAACCCTATTCACAAACTCATCATCAATCCAACTATATATATATATATATATATATATATATATATATATATATATATATATATATATAATGAACTCTCGCGTCGGTTTCGACGTATGAGGTTCCAACGACCACAAACTAATTATCTGCATGCCTATTACGGGCATGACTTTTGAGACAGACTCGAGTATTGCACAAAAGACCACAAACAGTACAAGAGAAGGTATTGTATCCAAGTGCAGCAAGAGCACTGTTAGATGTCTTATTTTTATTTCTCGTTTTATGTAGTCGACTAATGCATACTTCTCGATGGTGTATTATTCCTGAATGGTGGCTAGAACGATACTCTGATCTCTTCATAGCTAGCTCATCAACGTTCTTAAATATATATATATATATATATTTCGATTATAGGTGCAGTTCAATTTATAATTACATGAATCATTCATACAACAAACAAATATAGAAGTTAATGATTTAAATGGTGAGAATACATCTTCGCAAACAATTTCAATAAGGTATATTTGACGGAAAAGTTACCAGTACAAAAGAATTCTCCTATTACTATATTTGTACAAAAACGCACAACCTTAAAATTTAAAATTCAAACTCAGCATTGCGACCGCACGTTCCAAAACAATAACACATTTCTCATAGCATTTTTTCGGATTACATCTATATTTTCGTTGTCCTCTTATTACCGAGAATTAAAAACAAGAACAAATCTATTTCCATACCTGAGGATGTCTGTAGGAACAGACGAAAGTTTGTAAAAATTAAAAGACCTTATGAAACTGGAATTTATAAACAGGGATCATATCATTCATATACAGGTTCGGGGTTGGTGTATCTTTATTGAAATTGTTTGCGAAGATGTATTCTCGCCATTTAAATCATTAACCTCTATATTTGTTTTTTTGTATGAATGATTCATGTAATATATATATATATATATATATATATATATATATATATATATATATATATATATACATCATATAAAGCAGAATATAACAAGTAGAGTCTTTTTATTTTATTGCCAATTATCCGGTGTCTCACTAGAAAGTACTTACTTTTGGTAAAATGGCATTTGCCAAAATATAACTATTACCCAAGACATAATAGCTTAACGATAATCCTGACCCTCTCAGGGAACCCGAAAGATGTCTGTGGTCGCATCATCACTGACTAGGATTCAATTAATTCTTGAAATCAAATTACTAATGACCAGAGAGTTAGAGGATGAAAGAAGATTGTGGAGTTTTTGTTTATTAAGCTTAGCTAACTTTGGCATAAGTCTGCAAGGATGAGACACCCAATGAAGTTTGGAAACACTACTCCATAGTAATGTTTAATCAGATTAACTTGTAAACAATCCCCCCACCAAAAAAAAAAAAAGAGGTGTCTAGAACATTGGAAGAAATAAGGTTCCTGTCTAATACTGACATAGTTTTTGCCTAAATGTCACTTATCTCCTGCTGTGATGTAACTTCTCTCTGTTTTTCTACAAATATTTTCATGGCTAGGACACAACATGCCAGTCATAGTGTAGAAAACCAACGACATCCCCTCCACATACTATTGGCGAAAAGTCCCATTCAAACAGCTTCTTCCCACGAACCGCTGCCCTGTGGAACAGACTCCCAAGAGGATGTTCCCGATCACATTTAATCAATTTAAGCTGTTCAAACTCTAAAAAAGTCAGCCATTATCTTCCCGTCCCATCTATATAAATTGATAGTTATTTTAATCTTCAGTCCGAACATGACTTTTACAGTGTAAAAAAAAATAAGCAAGATCATGGTGAATACTTGAAAGCCTGTACCAAAACAAGCTAATATAGACAAACCCCGTACTCATCAGTGGTTTACATAGCGTATGTACCTCGACTGCACGAATTTAAACGTACTACTAGATTGGCAATTAGGTCTCACTGTTTTAATGTTGAAATAGCTAGATGTAACCGTGAGTTCTATTCTAATAGTTTCTTTACACGCATTTCTCGACTGTGGAATTCACTTCCAGTTCTTTGCTTGCATAACACAGGCAATTTTTTAAATTTAAATTCAACGCCAATCGCCATCTTCTGTCTTCCTGAAGCTTCTTCTTTTATTGACCTTTCTCCTCTCAAAAATCTTCTCATTCTCTTTCACGACAAGTAACCTCTTGCGTCATAGTGACATTATCGCCTTGTTTGGGGCGAAACGATTAAAGTAAATCCAAAAAATATCTGTCCCCGGGACGGAAGAGAAGGTCCTTGAGCGAGTAGTCAACTATCTGTAATAGCCGACTAGCCTGCAGCGAAGAATTCGCTACGTCGCTCTATGACAGGCGCCCGTGGTGTAACGGTAATTGTTGATTTAATGTTGCCAATGTGTTTTCTAAACGATGTCTTTTCAGCTCACTTTTCAATGGTGAATCTATGAATATTAATGGGTCTATCATGTCTCGATTTTATCTGTCGCATAAAAAGTGCCCGACAGAGTACAAGTCAGGCATTCGTGCGTAAATAAGGCGACTATATCAGTTAATATCGCGCAGACAGCTTTACATGAAATAAATGGAGTATGGAAGGAAGGTGGGTGGCGATGTCGCGAGGCTTAAGGTGTGGGATGTCGTTGTAGGGGAGGCGGTAAAGCGGATCCGAGAAAGATAGTTGCAGTTTACCTTGGGTCCTATGGTAACACCAGGCAGAAATTAAGGGAATTCCTCGGTGACACTTTTGAAACTTAAAAAAGTACAAATAATGGGATTTTAGTTTTTTTGAAACTTTATGGCGGCGAAAATAATTTAAAATGACGAAAGAACGGAATATCAGGTTGAAAAATTGCAAATTCGACGCGAAGACGACAAGGAATTTAATGGGTTGCCGAGATGATGGATAGCCAAAATATTAATGCCCATATGTCGTTCGGTTTTTAGTTATTCTAAGTCCCTGCGCTGTTAAATATCTGCACACAGGCACAACCGATCGAGGAAGGAACTAAGAGTATGGTGACCCTCAGATGAGACGTGAAAGGTGACAGGGGATGTGGGTGCAGGATGCGGAAATCATGGGGCGACCGGTGCCACTCTCTAGAAGGGCGGGTGTGGGTGGTGATTTAATGAACTTCTGGACAGCGAGAAAGAATACTCGAAAACACTTTTGTTTGTTTTAGCCCCAAATAGATTAAGACGTGCTGAAAGAGAGACAGAAGTTGACAGCACAAGCAAGAATAACGCATGAAAGAAGGTGTCAATATGGAAGCTCACCATACAGAGAAGCAAAATATTTTTAGGTTCTTATGTGACTATAAATGCAATTTGTTTTTCCTTAAAGGTAGCGACTTCATGAGGTAAGTCTGCCGCTAAAGACAGCAGAAGGAAAAAATTAACTACAGTAGTAATCCCCACGAGAATAAATTGCCTAACCTCTAGAGCGTATACGAAATATAGATTACCAGTCAATTATGTGCCATGCGCGATACAAACTTAGGCGATCATTTACCTTTCGATACATGACAGACGTCTGTGTATTTTTGCCAGTACGTGTATATATTCTTTTCTTGTATACATATATATTGTATAGTTATAAAAAAAACACACACACACACACACACACACATATATATATATATATATATATATATATATATATATATATAGGTTTATATATATATATATATATATATATATATATATATATATATATATATATATATTTTGTTTGGTATGTGTGTCTGTGTATAAAAATAGTTTTTGATAGTAAAAAAAAATATTTCGTTATTCAGTCAGTTATATGCTCATGCGTGGTAACAAAGTAAAGAAATGAAATGTATCTTTCGATACCTGACAGACGTGTGTGTTTTTGCAAGTTCATGTGTATATATATTCATTCTTCATACCTTCAAGCTATTGTATTATTATAAAGAAACCTATATATATACAAATACACACACACACACACACAACTGTGACACACACACACACATTGTTATATATATATATATATATATATATATATATATATACAAAATGTTGTATGTGTGTGTATAGGGTTGGTGAAAAGCAAGAATGTAGTCCGACTAGTGTGCTTGTTTTGATAGTATGGGTATATTCGTTATTTAGTCTTAATTAAAAAAACAGATAAAGGCTTAGGCGATCCATGAATTTCGATATATGAATGACGAGACAGATTTTTTTCCTGCGGTAAGTTGCCATTTCTTTCTGTAGTAGATAAGTTGCCATCCAAGGTTATAGAATTTGGTCTGTCCTGCTTAGAAGAGGTGGATGAATACCTTTCCCAAGGGTATTTGCACGTAAGTGAATATAATGGATTCGGCTAGAATTCGAACCCGATTCCTCAATCCGAGTCGCTATCCATTACTCCACCGTGCCTTCTTACCACAAAAAAATTGGAGAAAAAAATTTTTTTTTATTAAAGTTCTTTTATACGATGCCCACGAGCCACTCAAGGTAGAGGCTTAGAATTAAGTGATATGAAAGTAAAAAAAGAAAGATGGAAGTAAAAGACATGAATAGACTCTAGACTTGAAGACGTTAACCGTGTTCGGGAAAGCATCTACGCGGGAGTCTATGCCTTAAAGCAGCCTTTATTGGGAAGAAGCTGTGGCAGTGGAATATATGTCTTCTAATAACGATAATATACGGCACAATCTTAAAAATACTCATCCATTTTTAAAGGCCTGCCTCTTCATGACATAGGCAGTGATGAATACTCACCATCTGTTTCTTAATTACCTGTAAATTCTTCTTCAGAAAGATAGACGGGTAGCTACCCGTCGGCTTCTCCACGATTCTGAATTCAGAGTTGTTTTCGAAAACTTACACATAATATATTTTTACGAACTTGGCTATATATTCCTAATTGAGAGCTAGTTATAAATCTATTACATTTATTTATCTTCGAATCTTTATATTCACTTATATATATATATATATAAAGGTATATATATTAATCTTCCCCTCCCGCTATGGGTAAATAACAGGACAGACCGGGTTTTATTGCCTTGATGGCAACTGGTCTACCGCAAAAAGAAATGGCAACCTACTGCGGGAAAAATCTATAAAGAAGTCATGTATCGAAAGATATATGATCGCCTAACGTGTTATCACGCATATAAATATATAACTGACTGACTGATGTATAGAGAAAAAATATATACACCCATACTATCAAAAACAAGTACAATAGACGGAATATATATATGCACACATAAATATATACATAGATATATATATATATATAAAAGAATATATATATATATATATATATATAAAAAATATATATATTAAAAAAGAAGAGAGATACCGTAAATGTTTTTGGTTGTAATGTGGATTTTTTTAGAAATATTATGCTTTATTTTCCATAATTTTACTACACGTGTTTCTTGTCTCGCGACCGTTTTCAGGTAAAGGGTGGCGATTTCCATATATTGTTAAAAATAATTAATTTTTTCCTTTATGTTTTTTGATGTTAAATATTCTTGATATGAGATATTCTCTGTTTTTGTGTTAGTAATCCGAATGTCTTTCTTGAATTGGCAGTGATGAGTTCTGAGCGAAGGGTCATAAAACAATTAAGATTGCTCCGAGAGAAATGATGAATTAGTTATCGGCATTTTATCTTTTAATGTTTTAATGATCCCTGTGTGTTCTTAGATCTATTTCTATTTTCGTGTGTTTCTGTCAGCATGCGTGTATATATGCGTGTGTACATTTCCCCTCCATACATACACTGTCACACTACGAGGAATTAGTAAACACATACACACATACATACATACACCATCCCACCACAAGGAATCAGTACATACACACACACATATGTGTACACACACATACTCCCCACACATACTTTTTAATATACACACTTTTCTCTCGTTGGAACCACTATAACCTCTATAATATATATATATATATATATATAATTATTTTTATAAAAAAATTTATAACATGTTATAAATTTTTTTATAAAAATAATTATATCTGCTCTACTTTGTATTGAGCACTCTTTTAAGAATAGTAATTGTTGGTTATTGGAATTCATTCCGTGTATACCAATTATATACTTTTATATATATATATATATATATATATATTTCTTTATAATAATACAATATATATGTATGGAGAAAGAATATATACACACATACTGGCAAAAAAACACACACAATACACAAGACGATAGGAAGAGACCACGAAAAGATACAAGGGGTCATAAAAAGATAAGAAGAAAGATATCCGCTATTCTTTCCCTTTCTCTGGCCACGTTTAATTATTTTATTAACCAGAAGAACATTTTTCGGCCAGTTAAAACTGTATTAAGATGACTACTAATACACACACAAGGCTATGGTTAAAAGTTTAACATAGGAAGAAAACATTCATTCCTTTAAATAATATGTTGAACTAAACATTTTTCGCTTGTGGAAAATCACAAGACCAGAAACGTGTGTAGCAAAATATACAGAATAAAGTATGATAAAATCCACATAAAAAAAAAAATTTCATTTGCGTTTTTTTCTCTCCTTAATATATTACTGCTGATAATGCAAGACTCTCCTTGCGGATTAAGTTCTCTGAGTGACCGGTGTGTTTATGAAAAATATATATGCAAAAATTCGTCTTTCTCTCTGCCGATGATCGGCCTGAAGCAATTGGATATCTAGCGACAATGATGAGCTGTGATAAATGACGATATATATATATATATATATATATATATATATATATATATATATATGTGTGTGTGTGTGTGTGTGTGTGTGTGTGTGTGTGTAATGGATTTATAACTTATTAATCCGACATGCTTTAATTTATTCCATAAATGTTATTTTTAATGGATGCGCATATTTGAGTAGATGCTGTCTTTATTTATTTATTAAATAGTATGTTTATTTTTTTTTTCCATCTACCGGACTGAATATTCTAGCTATCGTAGAAAAATATGCGCTTGACGGCAGGATTCGAACCCCGAAGAACGCATGTTCGATTCCTGACGAAGGTGCGTATTTTTCTAATGAGATTCCTCGAATATTCAAGCCGGTAAATGTAAATAAATAGATATACTGCTTAATAAATAGATAATAAAAAAGAGCATCTACACAAATATGGATATCTATTAAGAATAGCGTTTAAGATATATATATATATATATATATATATATATATATATATATATATATATATATATATATATATATATATATATATACGTCTTAGCAGTTTGTGACTGGAAGGCATAATTCCGAGGAGGATATAAATCCAGGGAGAGCTCAGTGTAGACTAAAGAGCATTATAATGATAATAAGAAGTGGGAGATTTTAATTATCTATTTTGATTATAATTTATTTCGTGAACACCGAGGTATTCAACTCTTCAGATCAAAATCTCCTCCCTGAAAATCTATATAACAGAAAGTCACAAATAAACAGACGGACAGACAGACACTCTCTTGAATCTGGATATTAGATGTGATGAGGTAATCTAATCTCCTCGGAGATCTCAAAGCATTTTCTTTCGTTTATCTTTCGTTCTAACCTGGGGAAACCAAAGAAAGGAGACGCTCTGGGCGAAATGCGTCGTTTATAAATTTTCTACTTTGACTTGCATACACACGCGCGCGCGGAAGCGCTTATATAATCCAAGTGGAAAATTAATCCAAGGGATTGAATAAGACTGACGAATATTTCTGTCGGATGAAATATGCTTATTCCCCATATGACGTGATTTTGGATTTTATTGTGTTGTATATATATATATATATATATATATATATACACACGCACACACACACACACATATATATATATATATTTATATGTATATATTTTTTTTTTCAAATACACAAAATCAATTTACTCATTACAAAGATGCAACTTCGTTTCGGTGCATTTTGGTTCTCATCAGTCGAGGTGCAACTGAATGCACTGAAGCAAGGTTGCATCTTTGTAGTGAGTAAATTGTTTTTGTCTATATTGAAAAATTATAATAATTATTCCTCTCCTATCGGTATCGAGAACCACTTTTGAATTAATGCTGTGAACATTTGAATTTATATATGTTTTCGTTCTCATTACATTCGGATATATATATATATATATATATATATATATATATATATGTATAAAATATGTGTGTGTGTGTGTGCGCGCGCGTGCTGTGTGACAATTTAATTCTTGAAATGACAGCAGCCTGTAATTAAGGTAATGACTGACTAACATTTATAGCCGAATTCATTGGAATATGTTACAGTTTCGACTTTCGCAGACTAGACTGAGCCACAGTCTAGATGAGTCATACTTTGTTGAGCAGCGAACTGAACATGTTCATCCTGTTATAACCTTAACGAAAATGAGTAAAATGAATCAGTAGTAGCCGATTAACATCAAGCATTGTGTGAAGATCTAGAAATGCGTAACTGAAATATTACCCCTATCATAAATGCTTATGTTAAGTATGCTTTGAAGAAAGCGAATGTTTTTTAGTGACCAGGGCGGTTCAAGGAAGGACGAGAAGTTGTGCGCGATGACGCAAGAAATTGCCTAGCCAAAAGCGCAAAGAACTTATGCAAACGTGGTCAATATCGACCTTGGTACACTCAGATCGTACGTCAAGTGAGTAAGTTAGCAGAAGAACCCAATAGGGAAATAATGTAGTAGATTTTAACAGAGGGTTTAGACGGGTGGCGTTTTTGTTTTGTTTTTTTTCTCAGTTGTTGTGCTTCGAATCTTGACTGATGAACAGAAGCAACATTAGGCTACAACAGATAGAAAATTGGCTTCATGTCTCATCTGTTCTCTAATGCAGCGATGATTGACAGGGTCATGACCGGTGATGAAACGCCGTGTTTTCAATTCGATTTGGAAGCTAGGCGCCAGAATACTCATTGCAAAACAAAGAATTCCACTCAGCCAACGAGAGCACGCACGACTCGCCCGCAGTTCAAGAACAGATTAACATGTGTCGCTGACTATAAGGGGATAGCTTATTACTAATTTATCTCACAAGGACAACATCCAAATCGACGCAAAAAATGAGAACACCCACAAAAAAATAAAAATAAAAATAAAAATAAAATAAATAAATGAAGACTAAATGCAAATCTGGACAAAGTGCAAACCGTGCGCTCACATCGAAGATTACAGGAATAGGAATCGAGAAACTCTACGCCAGATTCTAACGGAGGTGCGAAAGAGCCTGGCTAAAATATCCATAACAGAAATAAACCCTCCACTTTATTCCCGAACTTCTCTCCGGTGAAGTCAGCTTATTTCCAAAATTGAAAAAAATGCCCTGAAATAAAATCTCCTGATATTTCCGTTGTCCAGAAAAACATGACTTGATTACTGAAGCGTATTCCGGAAAACAAGTCCCAAGAATATTTCCAGCAGTGATATTATCGTCTCAGAAAGTACATAATTACAGAAACGGTATACTTTGAAAGCTACAGTAGCCAAAGTCAGCAGACTTTGTTATCACGGTACGTCTCCATGACTTTTGTCGGATTTCGTAGTAAGCGAGAGTATGGGCACCTCGAGGCGGGGCAATGGTTAGCAAGCTCGTCTCGCTAGAGCATTTGCAGCTGAATAGTGAGTTCGATCCTCACTGGGTGCCCCATGCTTGCGCTGCGTCTAAGCTAGGCTTGGAAAATCAATAGCAAACAAGAGTAAGATAAACAAAAGCAGGATAATCCTGGAATCGTGGAGATTTTCTTTTTAAGTCACTTCTGATCAAAATGTTTAAATCTGAAGGCCATTTCAACGCACCAAATTGATTGATCTTTTCACGTTATTAAAATTCACATTACAAAAAGGAAAATTAATTTCGTAATGATTAAACATGAAATTGATAAAATTGAACCATTAATCTCTGTATTCGATATCTTTTCTCCTGAAAATGAAAACACATGACAATACACGCAAAACAAAATAAATAAATAATTAAATAAAAACAAATAAAAATTAAATAAAAAAAATAAAATCGAGTTGATGGGTGGAAATCTTTAAATCCACCCAGTACGGTACCTAACCAAACATTTCATTTTATAGTGCTTCATCCAGTTTGGTTTTCTCGACCATTATCACACATATCTGATCGTACTGTTGACCTGCAACCGTCTAAGCATGGAAGATGTGTTGTATAGTGAGGCATTATCACGCAATAGGCTTTTACTTTTCTTGAATTCATGTTGTTGATGATCGACGAATTATACGGTAACGTGGAATAGAATTGTTTTCTAAACTTAGCTTAGTATGATACAAGGTTACAAGCATGTGACACCTCGGGAAGGATGGATTCACTAATCTGTAATAAAGATAAGCTAGATTAACTCGTTAATATTTATCCCACAGCTAGGCGTCTACAACGCTGGTTGAAGAAAACATTAAAACAAAACAAGTGATAATGCTCCTATGCAATATTGATATACTAAGATAGTCTGGTTTTTAAACTGTGGTCCGCGGACAGCAAAGACTTTTTTATGGGTGACGTGCAACTTATAAGCGCTTATAAGTAACTTATAGGCCGATCATGATATAAATTGATTCAATAAACTATTTCATAGATTTAATATACTAATATAATTTGTATCTTAAATTGATAAAGATAATGGGTTCTATTTATGCAGAGAAGGAACCGAAGGATTTGAATTTTGGATCTGTTTTGAGATTTCCGGCTATCTCATTGGCTGTTATGCGTCACGTGTGTATATCTTCAAACGGGAGACATTTTGCGAGTTGAAGTGCAAGGCTGTTGGACGAGTAAGCAAGTAAGCTCTGAATTTTTATGTTATATTCAGCAAATATTTATGTATAAATTTCATAAGCGTTTATAAGGGGGTCCCTAAGTTAAAGCCTGAAATATAAAGGGGTCCGCAGGTCAAAAAGTTTGAGAACCCCTGGTCTAAATTATTAAGGTGTTATATTACATTGAAGACGAGTACTGCTGTGATATGGAATGGAAGTTCGTGTGTGATAAAGAATGCTTTGATTTACTAATCATTAAAATTGCAAAAGTCTGCCTGCGTCGAAAATCTACATTCAAAAGCCTCACTTTTATGTGGACACAAACACCGTTAAAAATACGAGGTCTAGTCAAAACGTATCGATTCTTTTGCTATGGTAAAGGAGTGAAGGTACGCAGAGAGAGAAGCCACTTGGTTCTGCATGACCTTGAACTCTGCCGCATATACACATTGCAATACATTGCCGCTCACTTCCGTTGTTTATAGCAATGATTAGAAAGTGTGTAGGGTGTGGTCGTCTCATCACACTGCAAACGTTGTGTCAGTGATCGTAGCTTGCGAAGAAGTTTTTGGCCAAGGAAATTCCCAGGCAATAACCACTATATATGCCCAGATCTAGCTTCTTGTGACTATTTCTTCTTTCCAAAAATCAAAGCCCCCTATTTCAAGAGGTCGCGGAAATACAAGAGAATGCGACGAAATAGCTGCTCCCGACTCCCACAAAAAGCGTCCCAGGAATGCTCCCAGCTGTAGAAACGACGATGGATAAAGTGTTTCTTTCAGAAGGGGGACTTAAATGCCGAATTGACATGTGTTGTTAGTTTTCTTTTTTTATAGCCCCATATCCATGAACTAGAGATAGAAGACATGTGGTTCTACAGAAGGATATTGAGAATTCCATAGACGGAGCGAGTAAGCAACAAGGAAAACTTAAAAATTTAGAATCAGGAAAAAAACATCTGAAATCCCTTGGACACTGAGGAAGGGGGGCTTCACGGCGTATATTTATGGGGAAAGAAATAGGGGAAATCAGGGAGCCACTTACCTGATGAGCTTGTATGAACGTATGATGGAACGGAAGTCGGCAACCTTAGCAAAGGGAGAAAAACTTCTAAGAGCCACAAACGATAGGAAGTTGTGGAAAGCCATGCATATCTATCCTGAAGCGGTGCGGCACATAGAACTAGTTGTTGGTTGTTTTGCTTTATGGCATATCAACATCAATGGGTCATTTAATGCCAACAAAATTTTTGAAATAGACTCATCGTGATAGTTTGGTAAAAAAAAAGGTGTTTATGTATACATATGTATTTGAAGCATTTTTCAATTACTCATATTTTTAAGTACAATCCAACTTCTTTTAGGAAATTGACAAAACCTATTTTTAGACTTTCATAATGCTTTTTACCACAATTTCGGGGTTAACTATTTGCCCATAACTAGGACCCTAACAGGTGCTACCGCCCCGCGTTTGAGTGGACCTGGGAACACCAGCAATTAAGAGGTGGTTTCACGCTGCTCAAAAGCTCCTGATCAGAGGTCTTGCTGTTGGACGTAGTTTATCGTCTTACCCTGGACGCGGATGTAGTTTATCGTCACACCTAGGACGGTAGAAGAAGTAGAAAGAAGAAATAGCTCGATTTTCATCGGTGTCACAATATGATAGCCTTGTGTCAGGTAAGTTTAGCTTCTTAAACATCTAAAGTAGGAGTTTTTCTCTCTCGTTTTCTACGATTTATTGTGCGTTTTCTTGTTTTCAACAAGAGACGAAATTAATGATCGCGAGATAACTCTTTAACTTCAATAAACTAAAACTTATTATACATGGTAATACACGATAACAATGGCGCCGCTAGAAACAATCCTGTGAATAACATCACACGGTCTTTCGGAATTGATTTAACTGATTGAAGAGAAAATTATTTTCCAAACACTTCATCTTAAAAAAGAGAGAAAATCATTTCCAACTTCTTAAAAAAGAAGTTAGAAAATAATTTGCTCTTACATTGGTTAAATTCTGAAAGAATCTCTGATGCAACTCACAGGATTTTGATTCTCGCAATTCCATTCATAGAAAAATTATCTTGTAGGTTTTATTTCATCCAATTAAATGGTTTGTAGAATTAAAGCTATTTTTTGTCAATAACGTTTATTTCCAATAGAAAACAGCATCGTTACATTATCTGGCATACATCTGCTGAATATAGAAAATAAATAATGGATATTAATTTCAACCCTATTAATGTTGTTTTCTTTTTGTTTTCTACAAATTTTTTGTTAGTTAATTTTCGAGCCATCTGTAAGTGTTGTTTTTTCTTTTATTCGGTAAAATGCCACTGTATGTAGGCTGAAGAGAAAATTAAATAAAAAATAATAAAACCGACTAAAATGATTCACTTCATGTTAACAAATGATCTCAAAGTTTCAAATTTGACTGAAGTTCTTAATTATTGAAGTTCTTTATTGAAAAAGAAAACCTAAAAAAAAAAAAAAGTCAAATTAGTCAACATACCAGACTTGACGCCCAGTCATCATTTCACGTTTTTGTTCCCGCAAATGCGTTCATCTTGGGCGCCATGTAAAAGAAAAGAACACATTTAAATTAGAACAGAAAACACGTACAAGGATGGAAAGCAAAAGTATCGGGCGAAATTTTAACAAAACAAATATATTTTTTACTGCAATGGCCGTTCAGAACGTAAGCGATCGTGACTTTTCACAGATTCATTTATTTTTTTTTATCGTGGAATTGCTATACGTTCTTGGGAAATATAATGGGATATTTTCCAATGCCTTCTCCATTATTTATATTATTCGGACTATTGTCCTGATCTTTGTCGCCATATTTATTATAACGTTTTGGCCGTTGTACGCTCCGGCCTTCTTCAGGTGGTTGGAATGTCGCACTTAACCCTTTATTTCGCTCACTGAGGTAGACTGTTCTAGTTCCACTGCCATATTTAATGGATGTCAGTTATCAGTTATCTCCTGTTAATTTCCCACGGAAAGTTCTCCACTGCCTTAACCAGGTATTGAACTCACACTCTTTGGGTCCTGTCACTGGATCTTACTAACGCTTTTATCCACTGTGCCATGTGTCCTTGTAATAAATATGGCGACAAAGATGAGGACAATAGTCCGAATAATATAAATAATGTACATAATACTACATCTCAGAAATATAGACAGATGCCTTCTCCGTTGTTGGCATTGAGAGTGACTGCTACCAATGGCTTCAGAGTGACTGTTACTCATGGCTTCAGAATGACTGCTAAAAAGGCTTCAGACTGACTGCAACTCAAGGCTTCTGAGTGACTGCTAACAACCGTTTCAGAGTGACTGCTACCCAAGGGTTAAGAATGACTGCTACCTAAGGTTTCAGAATGACTGCTAAACAAGATTTCAGAGTGACTGATTCCCAAGGCTTCAAAGTGACTGTTATGAACGATATCAGAGTGACTGCTACGTGAGGCTTCAGACAGATTGGTACCCAAGGTTTCTGAATGACAGGTATCAACCGCTTTTGTGTGACTGCTACACACGGCTTCGAACTAACTGCTAAACATGGTTCCAAAGTGAGTGCTAGCTACGCAAGGTTTCAGAGTGACTGATACTCAAGGCTTCAAAGTGACTGCTATGCAAGGTTTCAGAGTGACTGCTACCTAAGGCTTCAGACTGGTATCCAAGTTATTTGAGTGACCGCTAGAAGCCGCTTCCGAGTGATTGACTGCTTAGCAAAGTTTCAGAGTGACTGCTAGCTACGTAAGTTTTCAGAGAGACTACTGCTCAAGGTATTAGAGTTACTGCTAATATTCAGAGTGACTGCTGCACAAGGATTCATATTGACTGCTAACAAAGGCTCCCAAGTGACTGCTAAGCAATGTTTCTGAGTGATACGCAATGATTCAGAGTGACTGCTATGCAAGGATTCAGAGTGACTGTTACGCAAGACTTCTGCGTAACTGCTACCAACCGCTAAAATGTGACTGCTACCCAAGTTTTCGGAGTGACTGATAACAAAGGCTTCAGAGTGACTGCTACGAAAGACTTCAGAGTGACTGTTACCCTGGCTAGAGAATCAAGTTTCCACTGAAATTTAAACTATATTAACCGATGGAATGTCATGAGTTCTTGGTTAGATAATTTTTATTTGCCTTCTGCATTGT
>CAHIKZ030001377.1:152500-365000 GCA_903632075.3 Acanthosepion pharaonis | reverse complement strand
CAGAATATATATATATATATATATATATATATATATATATATATATATATATATATATATATATATATATATATATATCCTAACTTATCTATATATATAAAACAGAGGATGTCTGTGTGTCTGTGTCATTCCTTTTCACTTGAGATCCATGCAACCTATTTTGACCAAACTTGGCACAAATATTGTACAGTTTAACAGATAGGTTCCTAGCGTAAAAAATTGATAATTTTTTGAAAAATCAATAATCGAAAAAGCTGATCAAATATAGATAAATTCAACTATTTTCCTTCGATTTCAGTCAGAATGGGTATGTAGATCACTTACATCATGACGAGCTCAACGCTAGGTCATTTTTATTTCTACGCCACAGCGTTTAGCGAAAAACACAAATATTAAACTAAAACTCCCTCAATTTTCAAGCAATCTAATACAAATTTCACTCAATTGTAGCAAACAAGAAGTTGATTTTTTAACAATCATTTAACTTCATAATTGAGTCCACCCATATAACGAAAACCCGCGTAAATAGCGAAAAATGACGATTTTTACTGGTTTATTTCTTATTATCGTTGAACTTTCAACCAATTTGCATCAAAATTAACAACAACAATAAATGTATTCTCGTCTACATCCCTGGTATCACACTGCCAGATAGACTTTCAAAAACTCCCAAATAACTGTGGTCTGTAGTGGGTCTTCATGTTGCCTGTTTTATTCCTTCATGTCCTCGGCTAACTTCGACTGAATAAATACAGATTACTTCTGCTATATCAGTAACTGCATTAATTCAAACTATTTTTTAATGAAAGTACTTTAGAATAATTGAAGATAGACTTTGTTACAGCTAAAAATGGTACTGTTTTTGCTCCATTCTAATTGAACTCTTTTTCTGATCGACCAGCTGGGTATGGCTGATAGTATATATATATATATATATATATATATATATATAAGTAGACACTGAGATCAAAACAGTTTTTCATACTGCAATGCAATCTTCAGACTATGTTTTATATTTGCACAGTCTGAGATTCCCCTTTTATTCATATATATATATATATATATATATATATATATATATATATATATATATATATATATGTTATGGAAGCTTTCTAGGTTCGGACAATTTTCCTAGTATCTGGGTAAAATCTGATCATAAATCATCTTTTGGAAAACTGATACCCTCTAAGTACATCTCTAAGGGGGTCAGTTAAATTTAAGTCTGAAGGCGCTTAATCAAAACTGTAGAGTGGATAAAGCAAAGTAACTATGTACCGTGATTGCTTATTTGGTCTTTAAGCTGCTCTGAGACTTTGTATTGTCATTTTACAAAAGTACACTCATCTTCAAATATGCAGTATCTCAAAGAAAAGCCTCCTTTTCATGTGCGAATTATATTGATAGTTCCGCTCTTGGGCATAACCTCCGACATTATGATCCCCTTTTGCTCCAAAAAAACAGTGGCCATCACTTTAAAATTCTTTGAACTTATTCTCTTACATATCTGAGTGGAACCACTTCACTGATCCTTAGGTTTCTGGCTTATAGTGATGAACACAAGTCTCATCTCCAGTAACTATGCTCTTTAGGAAGAAGCTAGCCATGTGGTTCAGCTCCAGAACCTCTTGGATAGTAATCTCACTCTGCTTCTTCATAGAATCTCCTAATGTTCTGAACACACACTTGACAAAATTTTAAAAAAGAAACACTTTAAGAATGATAGCATAATGGGATAATTCAAGCATGACATGAAGCACACAAAGCATAACTAAATGAACGTGAAAGTCTGAAGATTTGAAATGTATTTCTCAATATAGTCCTCTGTCTTCTCCATTGTGATATTCCAACACTGAATGAGAGCATATATATACACGTCATCAAAGTTTCTTTGTAGCATTCGCAGGCATGTACCTGTTGCCCCTTGCTCCACATCCACGGAGAACCGTTGCGCCATGAGTACATTCTTTATGGGTTCGTAGATAAGTTAGACCATTTAAAATATTTTCTTAAATGAAACCTACATACATATATATATATATATATATATATATATATATATATATATATATATATATATATATGAACAGATGTATGTATGCATATGTATATATATATATATACATACATATATATACATGTGTATATACATGCATATATATATACATATATATATATATACATATATAAACACATATATGTTATATATATATATATATGCATATATATATATACATATATACACACACACACACACACACACACACACATATATATATATATATATATATATATATATATATATATATATATATATATATATATGTATGTAATATAATATACACACTTACACACATCACACTCACTCACTCCCTAAGAACCAAATATCACACACACTTAACAGAGACACATCCCCTTTCCAGGAACCAATAAAAACAATCAAAATGACCAAGGGAATTCAGAGCAGCATGAATCTATCCAGCTCTTATCTTAAATAACAATTTAAATGAGACTGTTTGACCAACACAAGGACTGACCAAAATTCATGTTAAAAAATAAAATAAAAATAAAAAAACAAATGAAAACTACAGACAAAAGTTCATTTTCTCCATCAAGACATTCATTTCTAGTAGTTCACTGCTACAAGTAAGCAGATTTTCTTTTTCTCCTGATGATGGCCATGTTGGCCGAAACTAGTCGAGGAATCTAAATGAAATAATAATAAAAAACGAAAGAATAATAATATACAACCCAGTATGTCTGAAGATATAAATATATGTATGATTGCAAACTTCACATTTGCAAATAAAAACAATGTAGATATGACTCTTTATGAAGTCAGGGACGAATTCGACATTTTGTATTTATATTATAAACGGAACGCCGCTTCTAAACTGATTAACAAAAATCAATATTTTTCGATTCTAACAAATGTCATTACTTGAAGAAAGGTTAATAAATACAGAGTTCTTACACACCAATTTCTTTTCTTATTCTTAACGATCGGACCACTAAATTTAAATTGTTCCAAACATTTTCGTACGAAAAACACAGAAGTGTGTTCAGGCTGGGATCCTATTCTTCACAGAGGAATTTAATGTCAATAAGAGAGTGGATGGAGGAGGGAAAGCTTGTGTGTTTCTGCTACTGCGAAAACGAAAATAGAGGGATTTTCACCTGCCAAACTACTATGAGAAATTATGACATTCTCTTGAAACTTTGGAATTGAAATAATAACTTGATATATATATATATATATATATATATATATATATATATATATATATATATATATATATATATATATATATATATATATATATATATATATATATATATATATACTCTTCGATAAAACGAATCGAGTTTTCTCAGTATCTGGCGTGTTTATCTAAAAATAAATACACTTAACTTCATATTAATCCTTGGCGGCTTAGGGGTAGAGTCTTTGACTGGCGCCGATTCAGCCGGGTTTCGATCCTAGTTAGAAGCAACCGGATATCTAACCATACTGATGAGCTGCGAAATAGTCTGTCTGCGGAAGGCTATATATATATATATATATATATATATATATATATGAGAAAGTAAATATTTCTTAAAATCAGATAGCATTTTATTGTTGAAAATGATGAACTCTTGTCGGACTACGTGACTCCATTGGTCGAAAAGCACTAATACGAACTTATAAGGATTCTATCAAATTCTTCTTTTAATTTGAGTGTCCATTCTTTGGCCTTGTGTTCACTGAGTGCCACGGATACTGATTAAGACAGGCGACAGGCCCAGTGTGCCGTCCGAGTAATAAGTCACATATTTTGACAAGTGTATTCAGACTTAAATGACAGCAAGTCGGTTCTTTCATTCAACCAAAGCGATTTATAGTGAAGCCAATTATTCTTTACTGTTTTCTCTGTCCGCTTTTTCTTTTTCATATTGTGGTTGAAACTGTTTTCTTTTTACTTCCTTTTTTTTCCAGTTTCGATTCGTTCATCCCCACGTATGCACGCATATTATTTCGTGTACAGTGTTTGCTTTTTCCGTCTATTTTTTTTTGTCCTTCGGATCCCAGCCCATTCTCTAATACAAAGAAAATTCCTGTTTAAGTGTAGCCTGAATTCCAGTCTATTGTCTTTCAATGGCTTCCCTCAATCTTTACCATTCAACGTGGAAAATTACTCCCAACGTTTGAACGATGACTCCAGCGTACGGCTAATGATTATCCATTAATAATATACACGGATGGATTGATAGACGTCTTAATATATCAATACCAAAAACTTTGTACGTAGCTTACACATAAGATAGGTTCTGTACAAAGAAAGATAAAAGTTATATTTTATCATTGAAAACATTGCAAATGATAAAAAAAAAAAGTTTTTTTTATGAGTAAGAAACTTTGAATTTAAAAAATTGACACGAGCTACTTTCGACAATAATCCTTTAACTTTAATTCTAAATGCTAATTTTTTTAACGGTTTTTTTATGTCCGACATTATTTATTATTTCTACCAAAGCTGGGTACACACACTTGAACTGGCATTCCTGTTTTTTTTATTTATTTTTATCTCTGCTTTTAATACTATTGTATTAAGAAATGTCAGTATTTTCTTGTCTTTATAAGCCGCTATTATAATAGCTGTTATTTTTTTTCTAAATGTTATAATGCAATATGTCTATATTTGAACGACTACGAGAATTCTGCTATATTAACCTAATCGATAAGGCAGCAGCAATAGAAAACGATGCTTCCAAGGAATCTATTAGATTGATTCTCATTGGTGGTTTAATATTTAATTATTAATTATTTAATTCAAATCTACTTTGCGTGTTACGATTGTGGAACGACAATCTGGACGTCGCAACAAAAACAAATGAAATTAGCAGGGAAAATAATAATTAATAAATAATAATGACACATCTAAATGCACCTACATCCCTTCCGTGTGCCAATGGCTTTGGGGTAGAATCTCCAACCTATACCAAATCGGTCGACTTTCGATCCCAGCTTGAGGCAATAGGCTGTCTAGCGACACTGATGAGCTACGAAACAGACTGTGTGTGGATGCATATATATATATATATATATATATAGTTTTAAGGTGTGCTATATTTATGGGATAAAGTGCTCAGTATCAGATATGTTAGACGCAATCATCAGGCTCTCTGATGATTGTGTTTAGCATGAAACAGCCTGTCGCCTCTGAATGTTGACTTTTCAATTTATATATATATATATATATATATATATATATATATATATGTATACATATATATATATGTATACATACATATATATATATATATATGTGTGTGTATTTATGTAAGAAAATCAAGTACTGAAAATTGTAATTAAAAATAGGAAAATTTGCGCTGGGTACTATATACCCATGGTTAATTTTCTATGGTTAAAGAAATTCGACTAATACAGGTTGCGGCAGAAATACATCCCACATTTTAAACTGTCACTTCCGGTGTTAATACACTTAACCAAGTAGTAATGGTGTCTTCATCTCTTACTATCTTTTTTAAGGTAGCATCAGTTGCCATTATGGCTTGGATCGGAGCACACCGTGCGTTTGATGTTAAAATGTTTTGTTTTTTTTTTTATTTTATTTAACCAGTGAAGCAACACAGAGATTTTCGTACTTATTTCATGTTACATCGGAATGATTCAGTTCCGGATAGAAAATCGATACTGATATGGATTGAAAATTTCAGAGCCACAGGTTCAGCGCTTAAGACCTCGAAATATCCGAACTTCCAGGTGATGGAAAACTTCTACATCAGTTTATGTTGAATATAGGTCAGCATTTGAAGGATATCATTTTTTAAAAACCAAATGAATAACAACTGTAACCCTTTTGTTTAAATAAGAAACACATTGAACAGCATTGAATTAATTTGTTTTAATATCAGTTAGTTTGTTGTTCATTTGTCAACCTTTAAAATACGAGAGGTTTTTCTGCCGCAACTTTTATAACTGCTGTTTAAAATCCTTATATTAAATTTATTTGCGTGACAAATGTCGCCATTCAAAGAATTTGGGCAAAATGATAGTGACTCTGCCTTATTCCATTCTCAGTTCAGAGTAAATATTCAAACCTTCAATTATTTCCGCCGAATTGATTCTGGTTGCTTTAATTGAATTGACTATAGAAAGAAGCAACTCATCTGAGAAAGCGAGATTTGCTGATCTCCGTTGAGGAATTTCAATGTAAGAGACACCAAAATATCAAAGTCCATTTGTCTTGGAATCGCGATTACCAATGAACTGTGACTTCTGTCACCGTATCTTAAAGGTCACCCATTCATTCCACTGATCAATTTGACGTCAGAGATCTTCCAAGACCAAACTAGACTCCTAACCTAGAGCAATGGTTAGCAGGCCAATATTGAAGAGTATGACGTGAATTCACTTCAAAGGAACGTCCGTATAACTCTAGACAAAACTTAGTGACGATCCATGACAAGATCAAAGTAAATTAAACGTGAAATAGTTTTATGACTGTTTTGTTTTTGCTGAAGGGGAAGAATCCCGAAATTATACTGGACAACAAATACCGCGTATACTCGTGTATAAGTCGAGAAATATGTGATGAAAATGGGGAGTAGGCTTTTATTCGAGGTCAACTTAAACTTTTTTTTTCTTTCGTTTTAGTCATATCAACCCAAGCAAGGCAATAAAGCCACTGGAACGCAGGGGGGGGGGTTGAGTGTTAGAAAATATGAGAAAAGACTATTATTAAGGAGCAAGAACAGTAAAAGAACAGGAATTAAGAAGACAGATGATATCGATTGACATTGCCTTTAAATTTTTGAAAATCAAAATTGACTGGAAAGCAAGAAGCCAGAGGAGAATTCCACAAGCGAGTAGTGCGAGAGAAAAACTGTTAGCATAGAACTTACCGTTGCATATAATCATTACTACAGTTGGTACCATAGCAAAAAATTCGTTAAAACAATTACCATGAAAATATTTATAGAAAAGGGCAGAAGAAAGCTACTGTGGGAAAGTAACTGAAGTCGAGATGCCAGGTCAGGACCAATAACATTGTAGATTCTTCTTTAGATTTTATCAAGAATCTCTAAATATATAGCAGGTGCACCAGGCCAGATGTGGTAGCAATATTCAAAGACCGTCCTGTGTATGACGAAAAACTACATCCGTGTCCTGAGTAAGACGATAAACTACATCCGAAAGCAAGGCCTCTGTTCAGGAGGTTTTGAGGCGCATGGAACCACCTCTTAATTGCTGATGTTCCAAGGTTCACCCTGACCTGGGGTGGTAGCACCTGTTAGGCTTCTAACTATCGGCAAATAGTTAACCCACAAACTGGGATCAAAAAACTATGAATGTGTAAAAATAGTTTTAATACCAGCAATAAATTTTTGAGGAAAAATTATTGCTAGCCATTCATTTTTGAGGAAAAATATTAGCAGCAATACATTTTTGTAAATAATTATTACCAGCAATACATTTTTTTAAGAAAAAAATATTACCAGCAATATATTTTTTTGAAAAAATATTACCAGCAATAAAAATCTTGTTTGTATTAAATAACCCATTGAAATTGATAGACCGTAAAACAAACCAAACTAAACGAAACCAATATTCAAAGAAAGGACGAATGGCAGACTTATGAATACGTTGTCAAAATATCTGTAGTGATTGTCTTACAATGACAGATTGTTTTAATTTACACTGCTTTACTAACAGTAAGTAAAACATAGTAAGTAAACAAGGAAACACTGTCTTATTGGAAAAATTTTACAGAAGGTTTTTAGTACTCACGATCTTTATTCCAAGAATATAAATAGTCGGTTCTTTAAATTTAAATTTAAACTATTCTGATTCAAACGTAACAATTACCCTTAGTATATGAAAGCAGCCTTCACAAACTGGGAGAGAAGAGTATAAGATGATAACAAACTCAGTAAACAGCCTCGGTCTGCCTACACTATGTGCAGTGCTTATCGGAAAAGTTAGTAATGATATGGGGTTCATATAGCTTCAGGACGACCTTCAAAAATGATTCAACACTACCGAGGCATCTCTTCCGAGTAAGACTGTCCATAGAGGAGAACATGATTATGAACTGTGCGTACGCCATCTCGTGCAGCTGTGGCAGGAAATATAAAGGAGAAGCAGGCCGCCACACTTAAGATAATAATGCAGGGACACCCTAAAGCCGTAACACGAGGGGAAATCGAAAAATCAGGCGTGACTAACCATATATGGAGTGCAAAGGGGGTGACTGCCTTCTGTGGGATGAAGTTGAAATAATAGACAGAAAACACACAGTGCAACCTCGGTCCTCGAACGTCTCACATGTCGAGCAAATCGGTTTTCAAACTGAAAATTCGAGATGAAAATGCCTCGTTTATCGAAAAAAAAAAAAATTTCGGTTCCCGAACAACATTTCCGAACTGAGTTTACCCGAATGGAGTAATTTCTGGGTCAACCGTCGTGTTGTATAGATTCGTGTTGTGTCGTGTTTATTTTTTCCAATTTTATTGTACTGTGACATTTTTTTTTCTATACACTGACTCCCATTGGAAAAATAGTTTCGATTTACGAACAATTCGAGTTACGAACGGAATTCAGTAACGAAGTAAATTCGTGAACCGAGGTTCCACTATAATTAGAAAATACGAAATCAATACATATGCTGGGGGGGACAAAAAATCTCTTTAGGCAGTCAAGCATAGGCATAAATTTTGGGACCAAGAAATACAGAGAGCTTGAGAAAAACACCCAAAATTGTAATATGAGCACTGGTAAAAAGGTTTACTGAGAATTGAGGTTTATAAGTAAAAAAACATTCACTTATTGATGTCCCCAAGTACACATGGTCCAGTGGATAAAATCATTGGTTGAGTAATCGAAAGCGTGACTGGACCCAAACTAGAGTCCAATCACTTAGCTGTAACTCAGATATCACCCAAAATTGTTCATCTCACAGTTTGTTAATTTATGACCCTTAGAAGATATTTAAGATAGATTGATGTTGTATAGAAAGATTTTCTAAACTTCTCTACACTATCTCTATTTCTGAGATGATGTATTGGAACTATTTACACTATTTACATCGTTCGGACAGTTGTCCTCATATCTATCATAATATTCACAACGTTTCCGCCATTGTACGCTCCGGCCATCTTCAGGAAATATAAGTTGGAATTCCCCAATAACACATGGCCTATTGGATAAAAGCGTTTATTGGGTGATCGTAAAAGTGACGTGACTCAAAGTATTTTGAGTTTAATGCCCAGCCACAGCAGAGGGAACAAAAACTTGGAGAGTTAGGTTAGTAAAGGGAAGTAACTGAAACTGAGATATCCAAATAAAACAAGGCACGTGGAATTAGAACAATAAACTAATATATCAAATAAAGGGTTTAGTTCGGAAATCCAATGGCCGAAACGTCGTGAATATAGCAATAAAGATAAGGACAACAGCAACAGTCCGAATTATGGAAATAGTTAATCATTTGTGCTTTTCATTATTGTGTGACTTGTTTCTATAGCTTTGGATGGCAACTTCTCTAGGAGTAGGACAATTCTGAATTCAAAGCCTGAGGAGGGTCGTTTGGGGGCCTTGTGTCACACGGTGCACCAGGTCTCCGTATTCGACCCTGGTTCTGCACAAAGACTTCACTACTGTAATTAGGACATATGTGGGGGGGTTGTCTGTTCGTACAAACTGAGTTGCTTGACCCTCATACGTCGAAAATGGCGGGAGAGTCCATTATTGTATATATATATTCCCTACATAAAGCTTTAATAACTTCGCCAAAATGGATCCACTTTTAGGACATTAAAGTTTTTTTGAGACACGCCTTTCATTTTTCTTTTTCTTCTTCTTCTTTCTTCTTTTTCTTTTTTTCTTCTTTTTCTTTTTCTTTTTTCTTCTTTTTTTCTTTCTTCTTCTTTTTTTCTTTCTTCTTTTTCTTTTTTCTTGTTTTTCTTTTCCTTTTTCATTTTTCTTTTGCTTTCTTCTTTTTCTTCTTCTTCTTCGTTCTTTCTTCCTTTTCTTTTTTCTTCTTTTCCTTTTTTCTTTTCTATATGTCAAATACAATCAATTACTTTTCGAAGATGGCAGTATTGCTGTCTGCTAAAAATAAGCAAGCAAAAATTCGAGAAACTTATTTATACTATTTATATTCGGATAATGGTTTTCATCTTTGTTTATTCATCACAAACTTTCGGCCGTTGTATCTCTCTGGCCTTCATCAGGTGTATATCGATCTGGGTAACTTAGAACTGAGCACTTTATTTAATCTAATGTTCTTGTTCCACTATCCAGGATCTAGTTCTTATTTTTAGTACTGCTCAGTTATTGCTCACCCTGTTTCCACTGAGCCCAAGTACACGCTGCCGGGCCCAGGGACTGAACTCAAAATTTCTATCTCACAAAATTCATGAATCAACACGTTAATCCTCTAGGATTTTGTCTCACAGGACAATTTTCTGTAGTGAACTTGGAACCTCCCCACCTAACCTGTAGGCCAATTAGTGCTAAAGGTGCTGCATGTATTGTTTGACTGATGTTGCTGCTGTTGAAAACTTGCTGTCATTTGTTGAGAAACTTGTTTAAACTTTAGTTGTGAAACAAAAACTACACTCTAAAACAGTGTTTCTAAACCTTTTCTTCTTTGTGGCACATTTTGTGTGTAAATAAAATTTCAAACCCACATAAGCAAAGATAGAAATTACATATAACGGGAAATACAATTTATTTACAAAAGCAAAATGTAGTAGAAAATATAAATTCTGACTAATGACTACACTTGCTCATGGTGTCTATTTATCACCTTGTCAAGATAAACTTCCAACCCTTGATTTTATTTTGTACAACGACCAAGCGTACGTCTTTTTTGCAGCGACAGACACATTTATTTGTAAATTCTTGCAAAAATCAAATAATTGTCCGATGTTAATGAAACTTTTAGAACTTATTCACAAATGAAGGAAATTATTTGAGAAATGGTTTTGTTTAGAAAGTTTTTTGTAAAAAAAATATTCTTTTCATATCTGTTACCCGACCCCTTAGTTAATTGTATGAAAACTCGAGAAATTCAACGTTGTAAATTTTATTGATTATGCTAGTTAAAAGCATAAGTCTTTGAAGAATTTAAATCATTTTTTTTAATCGAACGATCAGTTACCGAATATCAGCACTGAATTGTAAAATACAAACCCAATAAAACCAAGACATTATTGAATTATAAAAGCTTTTAAATGTTTTTATGAATAATATATGTTAAGGATAATATTGTCTGAAGCAAAAAAATTGCGATGAAGTTTTACAAGATGTTTTTCTTTTTTTTACAATTTTAATTACAATAATTTATACAATTTTTAAATCTTTTAACATTCATTATCAATTTTGTAAATTTTAGAAAATACTTTTTAAGTAAAACTATTTTTTCTAATCATATATCTAAAAAGCTTATTACGATCTGAAAACGGCCATTATTAAAAAAAAAAAGAATTATACATTGCTTTTGGTTGTGTTTAAAAATCCTTTTTTATATATACGGATGTCCATGCACAACATTATCATTAAAAAGTCACATGTTTTAAGAGTTATTTAAAATTTTTTGTGATAATCTAAAAATTCATAATAAATAAAATACCAAAAAATTTCATAAGAGATATACGTAAAAATTATAGGTACCTTTCTTATTTATGACATTTTATGTTATATTAATTTTTACACTATCTTAGTTATGAAATTTTAATTTTATTGTTATATAGTATTTTAAATATTATTATTTTACCACAAAGCGTCTTCAAACGTAAGGCTATAAAGCTAAAGTACCTAATAATTGATAAAATATTAGATTGCTTAAAATGTGTGTTAATTTGTAAAAATTACTGATTAGTTTTATTTAACTTAAAATTCGTAAAATTTGTCACTTCTGATCAGCTATTCGATGACTTCTCCTGGTCTCAGGTGTCAATACCATCACTCAACAACCTGAACAAGGAGTCACTGTAGCTAAGAAATGCTTTATAGTCTATTACGTTTTTCTGTTAAAAATGTAAGTACTGTTTGTTTCAAATTAGAGTTGATAACCTTTATATTTTCTAATTTTACTCAAATAAACTTTGAAAAATGTGTATTTTATTTTTGCAAGATTTTTAAAACGGAGAATTTAATTTTTGTTTACCAATGTCACAGAATGGCAGACATCAATGATTTTATTGAAAAAAAAAACAGTTTATTCCAATCAATATAAATTCTGTTTTAAATACACCAACGTATTTTGCTTACTGGATATAGTAGATTTATTCCTTTACCATTGAATTAAATCTAAAATGAAAGCTTTAAAAATGATTTTTCATTCTGTAAATTAATTTAACCTATAGGTAAGCCATTTTATGGAAAATTAGTGGAGATCATTATATAAGAGTATAATATACTCTTGAACAGAAAACTTTAAAAATGACATTTTACTTACGAAAAAGGAAGACTTCGTCTTATGGTCCACGTTCCTTGTACCACGGTGATGGTCCAAGGTTAGAACCAATGAAAGAATAACACAAACACAGGTATGGAATACAAAGATATATTACAACAGAAATATAATACAAAGAAGTAGAAGTATTAGTAATGACTATCAGATTTGGTTAGAGTGAACTATGTTGTCTCGACAAGTATCACTATTACAATGTCCTTACAATATGCTCTCAGTTATCTCTCCTCGTCTTACAACCTCCTTATACCTCTTGAGAGGCACAGAATTTATAATGTCAGGAATAGTCCATTATTATTATTATGGGTAAGTTCCCATAACACTTTGTAATGCCGCCAGACTGGTGTTTAAGAAGTTGTTGCCACATGTCATGGAGGCATCGGTTCTTCCTGAGTATTGAAAAAGCGTAGAGGTTTTTATTCCTAGGATTTCCCTTATTTTCTCAGGGTAGGAATATTCCTATCACGTTTAGGAAACTTCAGTTTCTGTTGTGGAGTAAATAGTTCACACCGGTGACTATATGAAGTAGTTCATAACTATAAATAAAAAGTAAAAGAAAAAGGAAAAAAGAAAAAGAAGAAAAAAGAAAAAAAAAGAAAGAAGAAGAAGAAAATGAATATTGGAGCCAGGTAGTTTGTTGCCAGGCTCGAGGCTGACTTGTCGAAGTCTCTGATTTCGGACAGAGAGAAACCCAGACGAGCTTATGCCTACAGGCAGAGTTTCGTCTGGGGGGTAGACAAACCCAACCGCGTGCATGCGTGGTCTATGGGGAAATTTGGCCCGAGGCTATCGGCTCGGAATCGCCCCACGTAAAAACCGGCCTTATGCCACATTCTGCCTTGTGAAGAGATTTCGTAAATACCAGAAGAATTAAATTAATACAGGCGTTACGCCAAAAGTTGTTGATGCATTATAAGTGCTACAAAGCGACGACGGATTCGATACTCGGGCGATTTGTAACCGTTGTGACGAGGAATTGGAGCTCTTATGACTTACAACAGTAACGAGGATTCTGGAATTCATGCGAGTTTGTATTGAAGTTATAAGCATTTCGGAAATTCATGCTGAGTGAACAAGTACGGAAAATATACTTGCCGTTATAATATAACGACAAGAATTTTAACCACGAAGATTTTTTTTAAAAAATCTTGTGTAGCCAAAAATTTGCTTCTTGGGTGTAGGAAAAAAAAACAACTTTCTTGTGAATATGGAGCAAATTTTGGCTTCGTTAGTCGAAATTCAACGACAACAACAGAAACAGCAGCAACAGCAACAAAAAAATCAACAATTGCTAGAACTACAAAAACAACAACAGGAGTTGTTGGATATAATTCTGTAAAAAACGAAACATTCTTCAACGTCTCTTACGCCAGATGCTGTCCAAAACACCATATCAGAATTTGAATACAATCCTGATCAGGGACTAACTTTTTCTACGTATAAACAGAAATTGTAGCAGTGTCAGGTGCTAGTGAGTACGGTACTGAAATCGTGATTTTACACAAATACGACGGTGGTAAAATGAAAGCCTACATTCATGCTTCACGCTCGCTTCTACCAGCAGAGGAAAATTACGGTCAGATATAAAAAGAGACCTTAGAAATTATATTTGAAGTCAATAAATTTATTAAATTTATTAATGGAAGAAATTTTACCTTCCAAATAGATCACGAGCCTCTATTAGCAATATGTGGTTTAAAGAAAGGAACACCTACGCTCAGAGCTAATAGATTACAACGCTGCGGTACCATCTTATTAAACTATTTTACGATGGAGCACCAACTATGTAAAAAATTAAGACATGCGAATGGATTATCAAGATTAATACCTAAAAATGCGGAACCATTTGAGGATACGGCCATTGCAGCGTTAAAAAGCAAAATGAAAATAGAAAAAAAAAATATGCAACGGAGTTACCAATTACCCTGGAAGAAATAAAAGAAAAAGCTGAAAATGACGTCTTTATTGCGAAAAATAAAAAAAAAAAACAATTGAAAGAAAGTGGCAATGAACAAAATGCAGGCTTGAACGCTTACTCGCTATGCAAAGGGGGAATAATGTTTGGAGAAAGGGTTGTAATATCTTGGGTTTTATAGAAGTGAATATTGAAAGGTTTTCATAGCGGGCATCTTGGTATTTCAAGAATTAAATTTCTGATGATAAGTTTCGTATACTGGAGCAGAATAGACTAAGATATTGAAAAAATAGTGAAAGCTTTCAGAGACTGTGTTCTGGCAGCAAAACTACATATCACAACGATAGAACCTTGGCCAAAGACAGACACGAAGTGGTGAAGACGGCAAATAGATTTTGCATGTCTTATGAATGGATTACACTATCTTGTGGTAGTGATTTTCTAAGCCTGGCTTAGATGTGGCACATGGCCGAATGTATTGAGCACCCAGTGAGGATCGAACTCACTATTCAGTCGTAATTGATCTAGCAAGACAAGCTTTCTAACCATTACACCACGTCGAGGTGCTCCTATCTTGTGGTAGTTGATAGTTTTACTAAATTGGCGAAAATTTATAAGTGCAAAATATCCAACATCTTCAGTGACAGTGAATTTCTTGCATAAACTGTTTGTTTGATATTGCATAGCAAATACCATAGTCTTTGATAATGGAACGCATGGATAAAGAATTCGATAGACTTTTGTATGATGTTCTCCATTAAGCATATTACAACCCCCACCGTATCACCCAAAATTGAACGGACAAGTGGAACGGTTTGTGGAAACGTTCAAAAATGCATTGAAGAAAGTTAGTCTTGCAAAAGTAAATGAAGAAGTACTTCAAAATTTTCTGAGAGTTCACCGTCTAAGAGCTAAACCCAATACACCATCAAGCATGCCGTCAGGTGGAATTAATGTTTGCTAGAAATGTAAAATCGGTGTTCGAGAATTTATTAGCCATTCGAAAAACACGAACGGATAACAAAAACGACACCAAAAGTTTCAAGACCGACGATAAAGTGTTCTTTAGAGGATATAAGGATGACAAAGAAGAATGGAAAGACGGCATAAAAGCAGTAAGAATCAGGAAGAATATTTACATGGTAAAAGAGAAAAGATTTGAACATAAAATACACCATAATCAGCAACAAAAAAAAGTTCCTCAATGAAAGACTTGAAACATTGGAAAAAAACGTTAAAAGTGCTATATAATGTTTTCGATGTGTCAGCACCAGAACGTGTCATGGAACCTACAAGGACAAATTCCAGAAAAAGAAAGCATACTGAAGAATTGGATACGAGACGGAAAGGCTACAAAGTGAAGTAATTTGTCGAATTCTCCAGAAAGAAGAGGAGGAGTTGGTATTTACTTGACTCCCACTAAGTCAAGATGTGACACAAGGTCGTTTAACGTGGGAGACCCGAGTGTTTCCACTCAAAGGCCACTGGTCAAAATTGGTCATAGCTTGTCCAAGCTGGTCAGAGCCTAGTCAAAGCTGGTCATAACTTGTCCTAACAGGTCCAGGCCGGAGCCAGTCCAAGCTAGTCGAAGCCTTGATCGAATCTCAGCCATAGGCCAAGAAACGATCCAATATTTGTCAAAAACCCCAGCCAAAAGGCCGAGAGGAGTTAAGAAGAGGAGTTACTAGTACTGATAAAAAAATCAAATATTTATAAAAAGTATTTTCTCAAAAGGGGGATGTTGTGGAGTAAAGACTACACTCCTGTTGACTATATCAACTAGTCCATAACTATAAATAAAGATCTCCAGGTAGAATGAGGGTACCATTTGGAGTCAGTCTTCAGACTAATTAATACAGACGTCACGGCAAGTTAGCTAAGCATTACTTATAAGCGCTACGAAGGACGTTATAACAGGTTCCAATACGAGTAAGTTTTGTTATGTCTATAAACCACAAGGCCAGACATTATTAGTTACTCGACTACAGTAAGAAGAATTTTGTTTATCTCATGGGCGATTGTATGATATTTGTTTGAGTGTAGGAAGAAAAACCAATTTGTTTCGTTGTGCTCCACAAGGAAACACAAATAATATTGTCTACCAAGAAGTATTGTAATGTAAAAATTGTTTAAAGATGTTTTTGTGTTTGAATAAATGGATTTGAAGTTATAGTGTTATTCTAGATTTATTTTTAACTTTTTTTAAACCCTGAGTAACATCAGGTAGTTCTGCTAGTTTATTATAAAAAGAAAACATCGAACATTTTTTTAAAATAATTTTGAAATTATTTGCCTTTAAAAATAAAGTAAAGCAGTTTGCGTTTTCATCATTTTACGCCAGTGGAAAAAAAAAGTATTTCGAAGTCCACCTATTTTCCTTGAGCTAACTCCAGACCCATTTTAAAAATTTATCAAGCCCACTTGTGGGACTAGGTGATGACGTTGTGAAGCACTACTCTAAATGACCTTTAAAACACATTTTAGATATCAAAATATTAAAACTTTATAAATATATTCTCCACTCGTGGGAATTTCCAAATCGCGCCATCTGAACATAATGTGTTAATTAGCAGCGTTGGCTTGTACGCGGGGTTTGGATGTTTTCCCATTTCTTAGATATAAAATCGTTTGGATTGACTAATATTTGAATCGGTTATACCATCGAATTGCTAGCCAGAAAAATGATGCTATATATTCAATTACAATACTTTTGAATCTTTACTCAGATTTGTTATAGCACATAAGAATTCTATTGAATACGTGTGTGTAAAACCGACCCAAGTAATCTCTTTCTAACTGACAAAATCTCTCCGTATAAGCAGAACCACGTTCACGAGGAAACTGACTATTCTATCTCGCGTGGTGTTTTTTTTTTTATGCCGATCTGATCTCGCAAAAAAGCCACTCTCGCTAATTCTTCTAGTTTCGAGACAGTGTCATTCTTAAATTAAGGTGTCAGGGCGGCCATATTTCTTTTACCTTTCCTTCAGTCGTTTCGCACGCCAGGCACATACGAAGTAAGTCATCTTCCCTTCTACAACATGTTGCATTAATATGCAAATCCCCACCTTATAAATAGCAGTTGATGCAGCCGGAGGCTAAACAAATCCTAACATTGAAGACGAAACTACTAGAGAAATAGTAGTGAATACTTCTAACTAATTATAGCTTACTATATTCTATTCCCTACTAATACTTGGTTCGGATATCAAAATGGACACGGTATTAACCTATTTATATTCCAGATATGTTAGAAGTAGATGAATTCTATACAGATGTGGGCGTATCATGATTTAATGGTTATTAGAGCGGTACATGGTAACCGAGGTTTTTTTTTATTCGCTTTCGTGTGAATTCACTTAGAAAAGTAGGAAACTCCTTTTTCTATCAGCTAGAGATTTGGTTGGTGGCCAGTTTAAGAGAAGAACAACTTTGAATTAAAACGGTTGGGCGTCGGTCTATCGATTTCTCCGTGTAAAAAAAAAATCTATTTGCTACGGAAATCATAGCTACAGCTCCTAGAATGGTAAAACCCGGCACTTCCAAAGAGGAATTTACAATGTTAAAATGATATATACACATACAAGAAAGAAATAAGGCAAATAGTATATATTTAAATAATAAATTTAATATTTACATTATTTACATTATTTCTTATTAATATTTACATTATTTACATTATTTCTTATTAATATTTACATTATTTACCATCAGACTAATTTATCTATCATTGTTGTCATAATCAGAAGATTTCAGCATTTCCGCTTTCTTTAGGCGTGATCTTCAAGGAATTTCAAAAGGTTCGGTTTGGTTTGTTTTGTTTTACGGCATACTCAATGGGTTATTTAATACCGACAAGTTTTTTGTGTTTTTTTTTTTTTTGCAGGTAATTTTTTTTTCCAAAAATGTATTGTTGGTAATCTTTTTTCAAAAATGTAGTGCTGGTAATATTTTTTTCAAAAATATATTGCTGTTAAATTTTTTTGTCTAAAAATGTATTGCTGGTAATATTTTTTCTTTTTCAAAAATGTACTGCTGGTAATAATTTCTCCAAAAAAGTATTGCTGGTATTAAAACTTATTTTTATGCTTTCATAGTGTTTTGACCCCTTTTGGGGAAGTTAACTATTTGCCCATAGCTGGGACCCTAACAGGTGCTACCACCCGGGTCAGAGTGGACCTAAGAACACCAGATATTAAGAGGTGGTCCCATGCTCCTCAAAATTTCCTGATTATAGGATTATGGGATGTAGTTCATCGACTTACCCAGGATGCTGATGTCGTTTATCGTCTTACCCAGGACGTGGATGCCGTTTATCGTCTTACCCAGGACGTGGATGTAGTTTATCGTCTTACCCAGGACGCGGATGCCGTTTATCGTCTTACCCAGATCGCGGATGTCATTTATCGTCTTACCCAGGACGCGGATGTAGTATATCGTCTTATCCAGGACGCGGATGTAGTTTATCGTCTTACCCAGGACAGATTTCAAACGGAAACTTATTGGGAGTAGATTATTCTCATTACACCGCGTAAGTCTAAGGATATTTCATTCTTATGTCGTACTGTCCAGTTACTGTTCGCCATCTTCCCACTAAGTTTCCAGGGATTGAAATCACAATTATTATGCCACCAAATTCACGAACGAACATTTTAATTATCTCGAAAATTGTCAAAGATTGGACCGCTGAACAAGATTTATCTTATTTTTTGTTAATCATTTCAAGGCAATAAAGCCACTAACACGCTAGGGTTACTGCGTGTGAAAGGATATATGAAAATCATTATTAAAGAGGAGAGACAAATAAAAGAACAGAAATTATGATGACAGAAGGTAACATTTGACATTGAGTGTAAAATTTTGAAGATCAAACTTAACTGGAAAGCATAAAGCCGGAAGAGAGTACCATAAGCGTGAAGCCGTAGATTAAATAAGGACTTTATTTTGGAGGTTACTCACGATTGATAGACACCTGAACAAGTCCAGTGGGTACAACGACGGGAACGTTGTGAAAATAACAATAACGATCAGGACATTAGTCAGAATATAAACAATGTAAAATAATAACTCATCATCCCAGAAATTCACATATCAAATCTATATTCAATGATATTTAGATGATGATGGATGGGCGATAATCGAATATGAAATATTCATTTTATTTTAGTTATCTTGCATTCGTGTATTGTATTGAGCTTATATCCTGTTTTACGAACCAGTCATGATGCGTGGTTTGAATCTACCTTGATATTTGGATCCTATCTCATATATTCTGGTTGAACCTCTCGCCGGTTACGGCGTTCGGATCTGCTGGGAGAAAATCGAGACAAGAATGTTAGAAGAGAATTTTAAAAGACATCCGGCATTCCATTCTTTGATAGGTTGTCAGTATGTTCTTCAATAAATCATCATAGATGTCATCGCTGGAAACACTGGGAAACTTCTGTATAATACGAACGAATCCAATGCTGCCCAATCAAACAAAAAATATAACAGCTTGCTGAAAGGCTTTCACCCCACACACCCCAAAAAAGGATTCCAGAGAAATTCCTCTGCTTGACCATTTGGTCAGATTCTGGGAAGCGCGGTCTGTCTGAGAAATTTTCATCACCTCTCGTAATTTAGTTTACTAGTTTACTTTGAACGGAAAAAAATGGGATAACCATCTGTAATTAAATATTGCACAATGTAATTACATACTTCTTTCTTTCCTTATTCATTAGCACAAGACAGAGAGAAAGGAAAGAAAAGAAGATTGTGTTACGCCAAGGTTCAAAAAACATGAATGCATCTTAACCCCTTCATGTATAATCCATCCTGTGGCGTTCTGTTTTTTTAATATTCATAACATCTTGACACAAATGAATTCGTTCATAAAATAATTTTCTATTCGAGGTTGAACCAAGATTATTTTTACAACCTGTTACATTTAACCTCTGTATCCGGAACATTTTACGGCAGTAACACCAATATCGGACGATCAGTCGTAACAGGTTTAAGTTCTAGGTAATGCTGAGTTAAATTAAACGGATTTCCCCACAAATATACTAGTTGTCATGAATATGAAACTACTGTCAAGAAATAAGGTTCAAGATAAAGATTCACAAAAAAAAAAGAAACTATAATCAGGAATTGGAATGAAAGCAATTATGGCACCTACCATGAATCAATCATGGAAATTTCAGATGTCGAATTAGTAAATACCAAACACTTCAAATACCTCGACGTATGGATCACTTATAACAAATTTAGTAAAAGGGAGAGGTAAGTTGAGCATAGAATAGGCTGCGTCAGAAGTTAGTTCCACCCAACACCACAAATTGCTACAAAGACAAAACATTAATCTGAAAACTTTAGTTATGATCTTAAATAGATGGATGCTAAACATGGGGCCCAAACCATTCAGAAAAATCTAAACTGTCCGCTACAGACAACTGCTTTCTAAGATCTAAAAATGGCTTCGAACAAGTGAAGCTTATAGGTCTTGGCGAAGACCATTTTTCTTTGAATATCGTTGGCTGGCGCTACAGAATCACAAACAGAGAATTGTACCATATAACAGACAGCCGCATCATTTGAAGGCATCTAATAACTGCAAGAACTTAAATGGATAAACATGTAAGAGAAAATAATAAAATAATCAATATGTTCATGTTCCACACTACAGTGTAACCCGGATATAAGAGACCCGGATATAAGAGCAACCCGGATATAAGAGAGATTTTCTCTGGTCCCAAATTAGAGCCTGTGTTAATGTATACATATAGACCAAAGCCGGATATAAGAGAAACCCGGATATAAAAGACTTCTTCTCCGGTCCCGACAACTCTCTTATATCCGGGTTACACTGTACTTGAAACAAAAAGTTGGGAAGAAAAACCATTTCAATACTGGAAGGATCAATAACAGATACTGGACTTGTGAAATGTATTTTCCTGAAAAATTGTTTTATGAAATATATATATATAGCAATCAGCAGAAGTACTGGCTTCTCGGTCAGATGTTTCCCTGTAGAAAATCAGGTAATATTGCCATTAACATTTACAGTAATATTATACTATTAATATAAAATTTAATTAAGAAATACAAAGTCCGACAAAAATGTATACGCATTTTCGGAAAGGAAAAACTTTTATATATTCTTAAACTAAATTTATTTAACAGCACGAGATTAATACAAGTTACTTTTGGATTCTACAATCAAAAGATATGCTCAAAATGGTGGACTTTAGCTTCTATACATTTATTGGTACGGCGAAATACTATTAGGACAATTTCTTGTCTAAAGGCTGCCAATGTAATACCACCTGCTAAGAAAACATCGTACGATAGTAAACGTTGTTATCGCAGTTTGATAAAACTACGAAAGACAAATATTTCCTTTCTTGAAGTGTGTATACATATTTGGAGCGGACTCTGTATGTAATGTGCATTTTTTTTAAAAATTCGATATATATTGGGCTAATTCTAAGTACAGAGGCGTACCTTATTTACTTTAGTACGGAATCATTTTTCTTTGTATCAAAAAAGTGATGGGGTTAAGAATATTGTGAGTACGGATTCGGAATTAGCGTACACAATTTAATCTAAAATATACACTTTTACCTCAGAATTCAAATTATAGTTGCATTATAAAATTCTGAATATAGTTTATATATATATATATATATATATATATATATGAGGTATTGTAACTATTTACACTATTCGGACTGTTTTCCTCATCTTTTTGGCCACATTCAAGACGTTTCGGCGTTGCAGACGCCGGCCTTCTTCGGGTGATACTATTTGGAATTTTAAACCGAAACCTTTATTTAGTCCGCGAAGGTAGTTCGTTTTTTGTGGGGGAGGTGATTGGGCTATATCTCAGTTTCATTTAATTCCCATTGGTAACTATTCAAGTTTTTGTTCCTTCTGTTGTGGGCGGGTATTGAACTCACAACTTCTTAAGTCAGTTTTAGATCACCCAACCAACGCTTTTATTCACTGGAATATGTGTTTCAAGGGATAAAATGGTTCGTGAAATTAGAAAGTAAATTAAAGTTGTTTTTTTCTTAATGAATTTTGGTAATGACTTGACTTTTTCCGGACATAGGCAATCATAGCTCTCCACAACTTTTTATCTCGTGTAGCTTTTAGCAGATTTTCTTATTTTTTTTTTTTAGAGGTCCCCCATTTCGCGTAAATGAATATAGCGGAACCAACTCGAATTCGAACTCGGCTCTCCGACTTCTCATTCCGAGCAGATATCCATTGCACTACACGACACATCCAATGGCAACCTTTCTGCTTCTATGTGACGATCCATTCATACATCAAGTTAGTAGCTGGCTGCTTTCAATATGACTTATGAGTGTTAACTTTTCCAAGCCCTTTTTCCTCATTATATGTCCAAGGAATTTCAGCTGTCTTTTCTGATTTTGAGTAGAAGTGTTTGGTTTTTTTTTTGGTTTTTTCTGTTGCAGTTTCCTTTTAGGCTTTTTTAGCTAACTCTATCTGTCCATAGTATTCTCAGTATCCTTCTGTAGAATCAAATATCTGCTTCTTCTGTTTTCAAACAAAATAGACCAAATCCGGATATAAGAGACTTCTTCTCCGGTCCCGACAACTCTCTTATATCCGGGTTACATTGTATATGCAGAGTAGGACATTCAAGTGGACTGAGCATATTGAAAAAAGGAATTTTCGAAAATAGATGCCTTCCTGAAACTGTTATTTATACCGAAACTTTATAGAGGTTAGAGAACTTCAATTACAATTCACTTTTCTCTGACCATAGAGTGGTTATCCGGCTAGTAATAAAAATGGAAACGAAAGGACACCTGGAAATTCTGGAAAACCTAAAGGAAGAGAGCTTAGAAATGTAATACTTACATGACATATCAAAGGTAAAAAAGACAGAGGAAGGCATTGGGTGACCTACCTGATGAGCTTCGGTGAATGGGTGGTGGCACGAGTAGGGGGTCGAATGGTAAAAACACAAACGTTACTGAGTACTACAAAGCATAGGATGTTGTGGATTACGTGGTCAGAATATATTTATTTCAAAAGCTGAAATTCAAAGTCTTGACTTTAATATGCAACCGTAATGAGATCTTCCGTTTGAAACCCACTGAAGGTCATCCGGATCGGCAGACACCTAAAGAAGCCCGGAGAGCAGAACGGCTGAAATTTTCTGATAATAACAACAATAATGAAGGCATTAATCCGAATAAGAAATACGCAACTAACACAGACACGAGGCATCATATTTAGTATGTTTTAGTGTGACACACGGCCATAGGTATGAGCCACCTAGTGAGAATCAAAATTTCTATGCGATTCAAATTTCCTAACGTTACACGTTTTAATTTATTTTTTTTTAGCAAAATAGTATTTCTTTTTATTGTTTTCGTTATTATTGCTATATTTTTTTTTGTTTTTCCACTATTTTTCTCGTTACTATTTTTTACTACTACTAATACTACTATTAAAGTTTATTTGCTTACTCGATCATCTTTTTCAACTTCTGTTAGTTTTATGATTACTACTGACGTTTCGCTCTTCGCTACCAACTGTTATTATGAAATAGGCAAAGAGTCTTTGAACGTCAAATCTTTGGTAAATTCAGTCGGAAAATCAGATACCAACTCTCAGAAATTCCTTCATGCAAAAAAAACAAAAAACAAAAAAAAAACGGAAGTAAAATAAAACGGAAGTAATAGAATAAAAAAAAATGAATGTAAATAAAATAAAATAAAATAAAATAAAAACGGTATAACAAGACCCATAATAAGCTAAGAACTTTAAATCTGAATGTCTGTAGATGCCTAAGTAAAAAAAAAATGTTTGCATGTTATATTGGTATTACTAGAAGCTTTCGTATATGGGGTGGGGGAGATTTGTGTGGGTGGTTGTGTGGGTAATGCTTACTCATTTGGGAAAAAATACTTTACGTTTAAAGTTGACTCATTTTTTTCATAGGGAATTTTTTTGTTTGTTTACGTTTTGGTAAAAATCTGACGCGCTTTGGATGCATTTCTCCACCAACAGAAAAAAGCGTCTTCTTTCTTGTACAAAGAAATAAACATAATTTCTGTGTGAAAAATAAAGCAGGTTTTCTTTTTTTTTTTCCTTCTTCTTCTTCTTCTTCATCTTCTTGTTCTTGTTCTTCTCCTTCCAAAAGTCTTTTATTACTATTTTCGCTTAAATTCGTTTTTGGCTTTTTGAGGAGAAAGAAGCAGCCGAAGTTTAAACAAACATGGGTTTTCTCGATTGAATCCGACGGTATCATTGCATTAATAGGTCGACTGACATGGAAGAAGAACAGAGACTATGCAAACAACTTGACTGTGAGTAAGGAATTCTTTCTTGGCGTAGTAGATACGCTGCACTGGATGAACTCGAAAGGCTTCTAAGTATAAAACTACTACTAAGCTTTAGTTGTTGTTTTATTCTTATTATTCTTATTCTTAGGGAACTAACGAAAAGAATAAGCCTAGACCCAACAACACACTATCGCATCTCGGCCATATAATGACTAGATAAGGCCAGTCCCGAACCCGCTGGGTAAATTTTGTCTATTACCTCGAGCTGAAACGCTCGGGTTCCCCACATTAAACAACTGACCCTGCACCCTTAACCCAATGGGCGGGGAGTGAGCGGTAAATACTATCGCTCTCTTACTCTGTTTTTCTTCATCTTTCAAGAGAATCATTTATATATATTATGAAATGGATAATGTCCAACAATTATTTAAGACATTTTTTTATGTTTATACGTTCTTTTTATAGATACGAATATTTAAGTAAATGCTCTGTTTATAATAAACACTCTTAACGAAATTTACCGGGAATTCAGGCTGATAAATGTTGTTAATACTGTTTATTATAAACATAGTATTTACTTAAATATTTGAATCTATAAAAAGAACGTATAAACATGAAAAAAAATGTCTTAAATAATTGTCGGACTTTGTCCATTTCATAATGTATGACGTCATTTGTTTACATTTAGATACGCCTGAATGAATGAGAGAAAATCATGGAGAATTGTGTTTAAAAACAGTAAAAATCGACCTTGCTAGCCGAACGCTCCTCTGCGGCCCAATCGATTAAGGCACGTCAGGCTATATATCGGTTCCTTTTAGGATACAGGTTCGATTCCTGTTGGAGGACACATATTTTCTATGAAAATTTCTCGGACATTCAGGCCGGTAAATGTTATTAATACAGTTTATTATAAAACAGAGCATTTACTTAAATATTTGTATCTATAAAAAGAACGTATAAACATAAAAAATGTCTTAAATAAACATTTATATATACCGTATTTCCCGTATGCTAAGACGCTAAAAATATAAGACGTTGCATATAATTAAATGGAAAGAAAAATTAGCGATTTAATAGCGTACTCGCAAGTTCAGGACTTGACCAACAAACTTTCGAAGAAGCAGGTACATATGGAATGGAGGTCAGCTCCGAGAAATCCAAAGTAATGGCGAATAGCATAAACAGTACTACCTGTATCACCATGAAGAGGAATTTACTGGAGGAAGTTTCCAGTTTTAAATACTTAGGAGCAATCTTGTCTAAGGATGGTATCCGCATCTCGTAAATCAGTACACGGATTACCGCAGCCGTGGCAGTGATGGTCAAATTGGCAAAAATATGGAGGAGCAAAATCAGCTTTCAAACAAACTGTATATATCGCTGGTAGTCTCAATTCTCCTATATGGATGGGAAACATGGATACTGTTGACTGATACACAGAGAAGGATCCAAGCGTTTGAGAACAAATGCATGAGAAAACTCCTTGAAATTTTCTGTTGGGAACAAAAAAAAATGAGTTTTTGCGGAAAAGGTTGAAAGGTTTGTGGGACATGGCGTGGTTTGGACACATTACAAGGCACAACAGCCAGTGCAAGACCAGCATGCAAGACACCGTTGAAGGTGGACGTAGGAAAGGACGCTAACGCAAAAACTGGTTGGACTATCTCAAACAATGGACAGATATGACTGTACAAGAATTGCAGATGGCGGCCGTTGATAGACCGTTGTGGAAAAGAGCTAGTGTGGCTTCTGCATTCGGATCCGCCCTACGATGAGAAAAGTCAATGGGATGATAATGACTTGCAAATCCAAGTGGCGAATTCTACGGTGTTATTTTTATTTCTGACACAAAAAATTGGGGACCTATTATTAAAAAAAAAATCATTTCAGCCCAAGCAAGGCGGAAATACTAATCGTACGCATGGAGTTACAAGGTATAAAAGCGAGAGAAAAGACAACGAGGACTGAGGAAAGGATAAGAGATGAACTGGCTACAAGAAGATAGAAGATGGCTATTGAGTTATCAGGGAAGCAAGTAAACGGTAGGGAGATCCTCAGACGGGAAGTGTGAGAAAAGAAACTGTTGGGGTAGACGTATTGGTTGAATTTAGCTATTTCAACAATAAACGGGTGGGACCTTATATGACAATCTATTAGCACGTTTAAATTCATGTAGTCGGGGTACCAGGAAAAATCTCATCTATAAATATTTGTGGTTATTAAATGTAACTTAGGGTATTTCGTCATGGTGTAATGGTTAACAAGCATGAATTGCTAGATTAATTACTATTGAGTAGGGCGTCTGATCCTGACTAGGTGTTCCTTACCTCTATGCCCTGTGCCACACCTAAGTTATACTTACAAAGTCATTTGAGCACTTCAACGTCATGTAATGGCCAGTAAGCTTGCGTCTTTAGATCAATCACGACTGAATAGCGAGTTTGATCCTCACTAGATGGTGCTTACTTTCGGCCTTGTGCTAAAACTAAGATTCGCTTAGTAAATTATTTTGAGGCACTTCAGTTTGGTGTAATGTTTAGCGAGCTTGTCTCGCTAGATCAATTACGATTGAGTAGTGAGTTCTATTCTCACTGGGCGCGCAACACATTCCGCCTTGTGCCACATATAAGCTGCTCTCAGAAACTCATTTTTAATGGTTAGCAAACTTCGCTCGCTAGAACAATGACGACTGAATAGTGAGTTCGATCCTCACTGGGTGCTCCATACTTTCGATCTTGTGCCACATATAAGCTTTATTTAGGAAATCACTATATTAAACATAACTAACTGTCAGCCTGTATTGCGCGGTTAGGTTTGTGACGATACAGTATGGTACGCCTAAATAAACGAAAGACTTACGGTACCAGTAGAAAACTGCATACTGATTATCAACTATACTCGAAAAATAAGACTATATAGTCATTTTCCAAGCGTAGCTTAGATGCAAAAGGCCGAAAGTATGCGGCACCCAGTGAGGACCTAACTCACTACTCAGATGTAATTGATCTAGCGAAACAAGCTTGCTAACCATTACACCGCTTCGAGGTGACTAAGAGATTTTCTAGGCGAAGCTTAGATGTGGCACATGACCGAAAGCATAGGCACCCAGTGAGGATCGAACTCACTACTCTGTTGTAATTGTTCTAGTGATACAAGCTTGTTAGCCATTACACCACGTTGAGGTGTCTAAAATAAGACTATGTAGCCTATAATACTAAGTGACTATACGGTATTTATTAATTATGAATGGTAATTTTAGGATGATACAGGGCGTAGCAAAAATAAATCCCACATAATGGTAAGACATTAGTAGCAATTATCAAGTTGATGTGGGGATATGGGTATTTCTTCCGACCCTTGTATTGTCTGGGCTTGATTATTGCTTGTATCTCGGAAAGACAGAATCCATGGCTGTTAGCAAAAGGGGTGAGCCCCAAAATGCAAATTACAAATCGGGGATAACAAAATGAAACAGGTAAAAAAAAAATTAATATCTGGGAAGTGTTTTAACAGAGCACGGAAAATGCGATACTGAAATCCGAAGATGTATCGGGATCGCTAAAGATGCATTTCAAAAGCTAAGTAGAGTATAAAGAAACAGAAAAACTTCGTCAGAAACAAAAAAAAATCTAGTACTGAACTTTACGTGATATCTGTCCTCCTCCGATATGACAGTGAAGCCCCGACGATCTCCTCAAAGATGAAGAATAGACTTGAAGCAACAGATATGCGGTTTTATAGAAGGACTAGCAGCATGGCCCGGCGTTGCCCGTGCTTGATTCAAAAATCGTACGACTCATACAGCAATCGCTATCACTTCACTTAAAATATTTTTGCCCTTCCTTGCCTTTAAAGGAGTGCCCTTTGCCGTTCTGATGTTGCTACATGCTTTACTTCTTGCCTATCTCACACTGCGAATTTTTTCTAAGCTCTATACTAAACATTAAATCTGTTACGAAAAAAAAAGAACTAAACAAAATGAACACAAAACGATCAGCTTTAAAAAAGGACTCGTAACTGGAAAAACCGAAGGAAAAAAGAATGTTGACAATAAATAGTTCTGCGGAATCAGAATCAACATTGAGTTTAAGCAAGTGAATGAGCCAATTGGAGTAAAGTGCCATGCAGATTAAATTTTTCCCACTTTTGACGAATGCAGCTATCGATTTTTTTTGCATGCTTGCATGCTAGTTAGCATTCGTGTCTGTCAGCTGTTGGCTCTCACGCTGGCCAATAGAATCTTCCTGCCTATTCGTGGCAGCCAGCTATAGGCTCTCACTCTGGCCAGTAGAAAATGGCCGCAAACTACATGAAAACTGCCATAGAAGCATGAAAAAAATCGATTATTTCCACTATCGATGGAAGTTGGGAAATGCAATGTCGGTCTTGGGCTTCCCGCTAACTTGGAGCATGTGCATGTAAATTTTGGTGCAAATCCGTCGAAAATTGCGGCCGTGCATTCGTTACACACACACACACACACACACACACACACCCTGCCTTTTCTAGATAGAGATGCTGAGAATACCAAAGACCGAATCTATGAGCGACGATGAGGTTTTAGAGAAAATGGAAATAAAAAGGAGATTTTACGTAGCAGCAGGAAGAGACAGTTGAAATATCAGGACACAACGAAGAAGGAGGAATTGGAAAACCTGTTACTCACATGACATTGAGAGCAAAAGGGAAAGAGGAAAAGATGGCATAATATATTTGAGCTTAAGTAAATGAATGTCGGAAGAGAGTTTAGGATAAATAAAGAATAGAAAGAATGTGTTAAGAGGTACAAAGGACAGGAAATTCGGAAGAGCCATAATCGACTACATCTTGACGGTTCACGGCACATAAAGAAGAAGCAGGGTTACAAACGCCTCTCTACTATTTGATCTTTCAGTGCTATGACGCAGGGTGATTTTTAATGGCATTTTAAGGGTATTTTTAAGGGTGATTTTTAAGGGCATTTTAAGGATGACTTTTAATGGCATTTTAAGGGTGATTTTTAAGGGCATTTTAAGGGTGATTTTTAAGGGCATTTTAAGGGTGATTTTTAAGGGTATTTTAAGGGTGATTTTTAAGGGCATTTTAAGCATGATTTTTAAGGGCATTTTAAGGGTGATTTTTAAGGGCATTTTAAGGGTGATTTTTAAGGGCATTTTTAAGGGTGATTTTAAGGGCATTTTTAAGGGTGATTTTTAAGGGCATTTTAAGGATGACTTTTAAGGGCATTTTTAAAGGTGACTTTTAAGGGCATTTTTCAGGACAAAATTTAGTTTTAGCATGCGGGAAATACGGTAAACGCTCAACAAGTTCTGCCGAGGTGCTGGAAGTACGTATTTGTAAAATAAACATATATGATGATACCACAGTTTTGGGAAGCCCATTCAAAAGTCAAGATGTTTAGAGAGATACAATTAATATCTACCCTGACATAGCTGTACGAGGCCAATGAAAAAAGAAGCCGGCTTGAAAACCAAGCTAATAACACTTCAACAACACCGATCAGAACCTGAACTTTCTCTCATCACAGCGGAAGGTTGTATTTTCCATGAGACTCTGTTGAATAACTCTTGAGTCTCAGGTTCCATCCAGACGTCAACTGAAACACATACAACTTTGTGCAAATTAATTGAAACAAATCGAATAATTCCGTTATTATTTACTTTTTTTTACGTATTTATCCAATGGAACATGACCCAGTGCACAGGTATTCGTATGTCGATTCCACGAATTTGTTCCTTGTAGATTGGCCACAGATTCTCGATCGGATTAAATCAGGAGTTTCCGGGCCAGTCTATAGTACTTTGACTTACTCACTGGTAAGGCTTATCAGCATGTTCGGGCAGCGTTACAATTTTTATACGCTTCCTTGGAGTAACGTCCATCACAGGCAATGGCCGCAGGACAACTAATCGACAATCGAGACATTAGTTTCTAGGCGTGATAAAAATCTGATGCAATCGTAGATGACGCAATATTTTTCAAGGCCAAACAAATTTCATCATAGACCCCGAAAATAGATTCATGTTACTGCACACTACTGCAAATGAGATAATCTGAGGAAAAAATAAAAATCTGTCAATCCAGTGGGTTTAAAACTGACCGTCTGGTGAAAGAAAGGAAACTAAACCGGTTGTTTCAAATAATTTGCACAAGGGTGTATATACGATCCATCACTAAAGGTGCTGGAATAATGCAAAGTTCCTTGTCCTGTTTTATGAAGTACCTGATTCTATCTGTCACGTTTTACCTGTCCAAGTATCATATTAAAAACGGAGTTTTGCGCCTATGTCTGGGCTAGAGTTGCCGAATCTTCTCTTTCCAGACATTATACAGGTCAAAATCTTTTAAACGGTCTGGCAGGGGGAGAGCCTAACTTATTTTCTATTTGACGGCTTCTTTCCCACAGACGTAACGAATGATCACCTGAGTTAAGCAAAGTCGAGCCTGGTAATTACCAAGATGGATGAGAGTTTGCAAATACCACGGGTTATAAGCTTGAATTTGCAATCTGAATTGTTAATAGCCGATTTCCAATTCCATTTGAGTTGGTTATACCTACTTGCACGCAAATACCGTTTGGAAAAATATGAAGCTACCTCTTCTTCCTCATCTATGGATTAATTAGTAAAACTTGCATCACTAAAAAGCTTGATTATCTCCAAAAGAAAAGCAAAATAAAATAATACTGCGTACAAACAAATGTAATTCTATGGGTAATTTAAGATTAGGTCCATATTTTATTTCACCAGTCCAGAACGTTACAGTTAAGACACACCATGTAAAATTCACGAGGTCGAAACACTTACGTTATCTTCGAATTCTATATGCAAGAAAAGAAGTTCCAATTAGGAAGGTTTTTGTACGCCAAACAGCAAATTTGTAGAACAAATTCCCGCGAGGATGATTCCCTAGTTAATTTCAGTGATTATTAATGGTTCATTATTTAATAATTGAAATTCATCGGAATAAACGCGCGGCATTATACTGATAACACGTCAACGGTGATTTATCACGACTGCGTAATGAGAGTTTGACATACAAATGCCGTTATAATTTAGTTGCATTATAATTCAACTAATTTAGTAATATATCACTTAACTTCTTCGAAATATTTCACCTCACCGTGTGAACAGTGTCTGAGTAAATAATTCTCCCATTTGTGGTGCAGATTTTTCCTTGGTAATTGAACTAAAAAATCATCAAGTAGAAAGACGTATGGACACTTATTCGAACCAAAAACATTAATTCAAGACGTAATAGAAACTATTAATTGATGTCGCCTATATCTGACAGAAATGCATTTAATCTTTTTTTTTTTTAAATAAGGGTTTACTATGGACGTTCTGTTGTCCGTTTCAGCATTTCAGTTTTTTTTTACTCTTTGTACCCTATCTATCTATCTATCTATCTCATTCTGTTCATTATCTATCTATCTATCTATTCTGTTCATTATTTCTCTCTCTCTCTCTCTCTCTCTCTATATATATATATATATATATATATATATATATATATATGACAAAACCCAAACGTAAAAACACGCCATCTTCTGAAAAAGTATCGTCTGAACAAAACTTTCAAGTCAATGTGATGAATGACGGCAGTTTCGTTCAGAAATATCTAAAATGTCGGCTGTATACAGACATTTTCTCAGATCGATGCGTGCAGGTTTAAGATTGAACTTTCCTTCATCGAACCTCATGGTCGAGCATTACAGAAACACAAAGAACTGTACCAGATAACAGAAACCACATCTCTTCGAGACTTTCAACAGCAGCAATAACATAAATGGATAGCTTATTTGACTCACAATAAAGAATAATAATATAATCAATATTTTGACGTCTCACATTACTCCCCACCCCCAAAGAAGCCCCCCATCAATATTGATAAAACACATTAAAAGCTACTGCCCTTGAGAAACTATTTTCGTGATATTTTTAAGAGAAAATTTAATAAATTTGAACCGAGAAAAATTTGTGTGATTCAAATTCTGATATATAGAGCTAAGATGCCAGCCTAACTCGCAACCCAGTTATCTATCTATCTATCTATCTATCTATCTATCTATCTAACTATATATATATATATATATATATATATATATATACCCAAGTATAGGATTGATGTATACGGAATAAATTCCAATGATCAACAATTACTATTCTTAAAAGAGTGCTCAATACAAAGTAGAGCGAATATAATCATTTATTCGAAAATTATAACATAAATATGCTATAATATATATATATATATATGCTTCATTAAAGACGACAAGGTACTTCGATTAAACTTTTTCATTTAAGTTTTCTTGTGCTCGAAAAAATGTTTTCTTTTCTGGACACAGATTCCATTGAAACTGTCCAAGTGTTCTATAGTTCCGAGCGCTTTCGGCTATTCTTTTAACCATTATCAAGGATGGTTTTATTTTTACTTTTTCACTGGGTGTATTAGTTGTGTGTATTATCTAGAGTTATAGGAATGTTTTATTTTCCGAACACAGTCAGTATATTGTGGCCGTGTTCGCAGTTAATTTATTGAGTTTTTGATTTTTCTTTTTTTTATTATTAAGACTTCCACTATTTTTAATCTTTTTTTTTTTACATTGGTGAGGTCATTATTGATTCTGGTAATTTTGTGTGTTTAAACGGGTTCTGATGGAGCTGTGGTCGGATAGATGTAAGGTAAGTCGTCTGGATAGGCATGTAGGAGTGTAACCGATGGAATTTTTTATGAGTTCGGGTTTGATCAGGAACACTCTTCCTTAAGGGGCATTTGAACTCGAGTATTATTTGCGACCTGGCTTTCCTGTATTGTTTCCATAAATATTTTGATGGCATTTTTCCTAATCATCGTTTCTCCTTGGTACTTTAACTGCATGATTTTAAGCGTGAAACTAGATAGGCAACCAGGTCTCACCTTTTAACATCTGAACTAGGTTGATGTAACAAATATGTTCCGTCCTAAAGTTTACTTTCTCGCACGTCTCAACTGTGGGATCCACTTCTATTTTCTCGCATCCCAGCCACCTACACTATTCAAAAACTGAAATGTAACGCCAATCGTCGTCTTCTGTCTTTCTCAACCTTGCTCTTTTGTTACTCCTTCCACTCACTAATGTCTTCTAATTCTCTTTCACTCCGAGTCAACCGTTGTGTCTTGCGTGGGATGGAATGATCAAAAAGAAAATGTTATATACCGTACCTATGGTCACTAATGGGTATGTCCCAATCGTCATAAAGACGTTGGACACTATTGTAAGTAAGGGTAATATGCTGTATAAGTAGTCCACCACTAGCAGTGGTTTACCTATTTCACGCCGCTGGCGAGTATTGTATTTTGTATTGTATTCATTTCTAACCTTCGTTTTGGTTATTCTTCATTCAGTAACCTTTTCTAGGTTACAACACAAAATTACTGAAATTATGATAATGCCCGCCACTGGCATGGATATGCGTTTGGTGAGATGGATAACAGCTATGGATATGCACCTGTTCTCCTTGATCCATTGGTTAAGAACAGTCTGTGTTCTATAGGTTTGGTTGGCAACCAATCTATCGCAGAAAGCAACAGCAGGAGTTCTTCTACCAAATCAGTCAAGAATAAAAAAAAAAATACGATCTCCAAAGTGTACATCCCACATGACGCCTAAGAAAGAAAGGAATTCCATTTGAACCATCTTGGTTTTATTGAAAAAATGTTTTAGGGTTTTTCAGTAAATAATAAAATCTTCATTCAGACAAGATTGCAAACGTATCTTTCCATCAAACATTTGAGATACCAGGACTGATTTTATTAATGTTTTTATACGCTCGTATTTATGCTTTAGTTTTTATTCTGTGATTTCAAATAATTAAACGATCTACAATAGTGATGGATTCTGAGTCAAGAAGATGCTTGAATGATTTTGAAGCTGAGTGAAAATTTTATAAAACTATCTTATGTTCTACTGCAATTTGTTTCATCCAATAAAAAGCTCTTATTTTCATCAGAACTTGTGTTTTGTGGTATTGCATAAAATGAATATTTTGAACGAATTATGCTTTAAAAGTTTGAATAATTAAATAAGCCTGAAGCTTTCTTTTAAACTTTCTTCTATTTTATACAATTGTTCACCCAATACAGGACTCAAGAGCCACTCAATGTAGAGAGTTATTGAATGAGATTATTGAGAGGGCATAAAGAGCGGAGGAAGAGGGGGAATATTATATGGGGTGGATAACGGTAGACCCAAGACTTGAAGAGATGATCGTAGTGATCGGGGGAGCATTGTCTCGGAAGTCTGTTCCACAATGTGACAGTTCTGACGAAGAAGTTGTCTGAGCGAAACTTCTTCCTTACCAATGGAATACAAAGGGAATGCTTTTACGCCGTGTGCGTGGTATGGTCGTTCCTAGCTTTGAGCTCTTAAATGGTCAAACTAAAACATGTAGATTAAAAATTTACCATAGTAGTATCGATAGATTAGCAAGAGGTTAGCAAGGTTTCATTGAATGTATCGTGTTGGTGATGCCCAGTAAAATCATAAAATATATATTAGTGTTTTCCAGTAAATATTAAAATCTTCATTCAAACAAGATTGCAAACGTATCTTCCCATCAAATACCATGACTGATTATATTAATGTTTTTTTTACGCCCGTATTTAAGCATTAGATTTTATTCTGTGACTTCGAATAAGTAAAAGATCTATAACAGTTATGGTTTCTGAGTCAATATATTTAAATTATTTTGAAATTGAGTTAGAATTTTGTAAAATTATTTTCTGTTCTACCATATTTTGTTTCATCCAATAAAATGCTTTTATTTTTACCAGGACTTGTGCTTTTGTGGTATTGTAATCAGGCTCAGCTTCTGTAACTTTCTAGGATCAAAGCAGAAATTTTTGGTTTTTGGCTGATTTCGATGGAGAAGATTCTAGACCCGAGGGACAGAAATATCTGCAATTTTAAGATCCGACACAGAAATATAACAATAAAATTTAAATATCCTCATGGAGAAAGCCTTTTCTTTTTTTTCTGCAGGCCTGTGTTTTGTGAGAGTACTATTGCCGAAGTGTTCTCTCCTGAACTCGCATCTGTCTTTTCTGGGAAAATATCTGTAACCAAAATAGGTACATAAGTAAATGAAAGAAAGTCAGCAGAAAAGAAAGAAAGAAAGAAAGAAGCAAATAAATGAACCAACAAATACCTGGAAAGAAAAAGATAAAAAGATTAAAAGCGGAACGAAGAAAAAATAGGGAGAATAAGGGAAAAAATAATGAAATTAAGAAAAAAATTAAGAAGACAAAAAGAAAGAAAGAAAGAAAGAAAGAAAGAAACAACAAATAAACAAAAGCGTAGAAACATAAAAATAAATAAAAAAAATAGTTAAGAAAGATAAAAGTAAAGTAAGATACAAAAGGAAAAAATGTAAGAAAAAAAGAGAAAAAATTAAGAAAGAAAGAAATTAAGAAAGAGATTAAAAAGAAAACAAAAATAAAGAAAAAGTGAAATTAAAAAAGAGATTAAAAAGAAAACAAAAATAAAGAAAGAATGAAATGAAGAAAGAGATTAAAAAGAAAACAAAAACAAAGAATGAAATTAAGAAAGAGATTAAAAAGAAGACAAAAACAAAGAAAGAAAGAAAGAAAGAAAGAAACAAATAAACAAAAGCGTAGAAACATAAAAATAAATAAAAACATAGTTAAGAAAGATAAAAGTAAAGTAAGATACAAAAGGAAAAAATGTAAGAAAAAAAGAGAAAAAAGAAAGAAAGAATGAAATTAAGAAAAAGATTAAAAAGAAGACAAAAACAAAGAAAGAATGAAATTAAGGAATACATTAAAAAGAAAACAAAAATAAAGAAATTAAAAAAGTTAAGAACGATAACATTAAAAAAGATACAAATGGGAAAAATGTAGGAAAAAATCAAGAAAGAAAGAACAAAAGCAATGAATGAACAAAACAAACAAATGAAAGAAATCAATGAAATAACTAAAGAATGAATGAATGAATATCGGAAGAAAAACAATAAAATGGTGAAAAAAAAATTCCCTATGTTATTAAAAATATTTCATATAGTTTTCTTATCCCTTGTTATATCGATAAAATCCCCGGGTTCAAATCAAGCAGAAGTGCCATCGACATAAATACACCTCACCTTTGTGTATTTATTAACTTCCGTTTCGTTTGCGCTGAATACTTCCGGGTAAAATAGAAGAATAGACGAGGTCTGTAAAGCCAATAAATTGCAAATTCCACAAACACGCACACAAAGTTGAAAACATAAACAAGATAAGAAGAAAGAGCTGTCGTTCAGAAGGTGAGAAAAGGAGATAAGAGAACAATTAAATGAAGAAAGAAATTCAGATTGTTCCAGTAAAAGTATATTTAAAAAAAATAGTGTTTCCAATGGAAGCAGAGAGAAAGATTGGGAGAATAGATGGAAGCAAGGCAACGACATGTAATTAAACGTTAGAAAGACAAACAAAGGAAACGAAGAAAAGATGGAAACGAAACAAAGATGTAAATAAAAACAAAGATGGAAACGAAGACAAAGATGGAAACGATGACAAAGATGGAAACGACGACAAAGATGGAGTCGAAGACAAAAAGGGAAACGAAGACAAAGAACCAGACGAAGACAAAGATGGAAACGACGACAAAAAAGAGGACGAAGAAAAGAGGAAACGAATGAAACGACAAAATATGAGGGGAAACGAAGACAAAGATGGGAAAAAGAAGAAACAAAGATGGAAACGACGACAAAGATGGAAACGAAGACAAAGAGGGAAAAGAAGACAACGATGTAAACGAAGACAAAAAGCCAGACGAAGACAAAGATGGAAACGAAAACAAATAGGGAAACGATGACAAAGATGGTAACGAAGACAAAGAGATGCAAACGACGACAAAGATGGAAACGACGACAAAGATGGAAACGAAGACAAAGGCGACAAAGTTGGAAACGAAGACAAAGGGAAAAAAAAATGAAACTTGCAAATATGAGGGAAACGGAAACGACAAGGATGGAAACGAAAACAAAGATGGAAACGAAGACAAAGTTGGAATCAAAGACAAATAACCAAACGAAGACAAAGATGGAAACGAAGACAAAGAGGGAAACGACGACAAAGATGGAGTCGAAGACAAAAAGGGAAACGAAGACAAAGAACCAGATGAAAGGAAGACAAAGATGGAAACGAAGACAAAAAGCCAGACGAAGACAATGATGGAAATAAAGACACATAGGGAAACGACGACAAAGATGGAAACGATGACAAAGATGGTAACGAAGACAAAAAGCGAAACGAAGACAAAGAACCAGACGAAGACAAAGATGGAAACGAAGACAAAAAGGGAAACAACGACAAAGATGGAAACGATGACAAAGATGGAAGCGAAGAGAAAGAACCAGGGGAAAACAAAGATGAAAACGAAGAATTAAAGAATGGAAACGAAGACATGGTTGTAAATTTGGCAGAAGTAAGAATAGATTTCTGTGAAATGTAAGAATTACATGAACTGGATGGTTTGGCTAAATTTGGCAATGAAGTAAAAATGTTGTCTGACGCTAATAATTTTTTTATTTCAGATTAGACAGCCTTTGAGATGAAATGCCAAGCAGACAAGAATGAGCATGTTCGATATCTTTTTGCTTTTAATCAAGGTCACAAAGCTGCTCGAGACATCTGTACTGTATTCGGAGATGGCTTGGTGAATGTATTCGAATCTAAAGCTAGTAATTTCTATCGTCAAGGCATTGAACGGTTATTGGATCGTTGGCAGGGAGGTCGTAAACAATGAAGGGGAATATATTGTTGAATGATGCATCAGAACTATTGATAAATAATAAGTATTAAAATAAAATATACAAAACGAAAGAATTTATATAACAACCAAACATTTTCGGCTCGGTTTGTAGGCATGAAATCTATAGTTTCTTCTAAGGTTAATTAATGATTCCAAGATGAAATGCAAATAAGTACTAGAAATTATTTGACAAGACATTTTTGGGTGAGCGAGGTCACAATCAAGAAACTTTAAACTGGAGAATATATTTAGACATGACAGTGTCGACAATAATCAAAACTTTTGCCAAAAAACATGTTTCAAAGACATCAAATCAATAAAATAACCCCCAGGATCTCTAGCTATTAATAATAATAAAAAAAAGAAAACTTGCCTTCCATAATTAAAAGAAATGTATCTTCGAAAGAAAACCAATATTAATGCAAAAATATATCCCTGGAAAACATTTAAAACTGCTGCAAGTAATTTTATCGTCGAGACAGACAAAATATAATCAAATCAATGTTTGAAAGAGAGGCGAAAGTTATAGACTCACAAGTACATAGTAGTATATTAAATCATAAAATAACAGTTTATGCAGTTATATGGGATACTTTGCTGATCAAATGTATGTATCTGTGATTTTATAGTTTTAGATTTACTTATAAATAAAGTTTATATTCTTTTTCTATGCCTCGTATAACATCAGAACATAAGAGATTATCGCTCTCCACAAATATTTTTTTTGTCCTTTGTAGCTCTGAGTAAAGTTTGTATTTTTGCTATCTCTTCTAACATTGTTCTGCCAACCATTTATACAATCTACATAATTTAATTCAGGTAGGTTATTCACTTCTTTTCTCTTTCTCTCCTTCTTTCAATATGTCTTGTGAGTGTTAAATTTTCCAAGCCCTCTTTCCTCATTATGCGCTCTAGTATTTTCAACTATTTCTTTCTGATGCTAAGCGTCTTTTTGTTACCATTTTCTCTGAGTCGTTGCTCACATGTTCAGGCCATGGTATTCTGTGAATCCTTCCGTAGAAAGAGATTTCTGTTGTCTCATGCCTCTTCTTCATCTGTGAAGCGATTTGTTATTTACTGCCATAGAAGAGGACAAATATCCCGTAATAGTCCACTACCCTTTTTGTTTGTTCTTAACGAAATGTTCCTTTTTGCTAATAATCTGCTTACCTTTTGGTAGGTATATATCATTATTCCAACGCTCCTTCGGATTTTGGTGTCGTGTTTTACGTCCCCCAGGTAAAAATTCCTCTTAGATGTTTCAATATTTTTTACTTGCTTTTAATTTGTAATTCGCATGTTGGGCTTTTTCTTTTCTTTTTTTTCTGTCATCTTGAAATTGATAAAGGTTATATCGCACGGTCTAAATTAAAACCTGACATCCGCCAAACGATTTATAATCAATTTATCTAATAAGATTATATACGTAAAAATGAAATTCCCACGGCATACATATATATAATGAGAACCTAAAAATATAATGCCAATTTTACTTTGAAAATAACGATTTGTTTAATAGCTGCTGACTATGTGCATACGAGTTCTGAGGAAAAACTATCTGTACTTGTGCTATGGAGTAATTGATAGCGGCTTGAATTGAGGAATCGAAGTGCCGAGTTCGAATTCCAGTCGAATACATTATATTCACTTGCCAATACCCTTGGAAAAAGTATGAATCCTCTTCTTTTCCCACAGTTATGGGTAAATAGCAGGACAGACCGGTTTCTATAGCCTTGTATGGCAACTGGTCTACCGCAGAAAGAAATGAAAACCTACTGCGGGAAAAAATCTGCCTCATCAGTCATGTATCGAAAGATACATGATCGCCTAAGCGTGTATCACGCATGGCACATAACTGACTGACTGTCGTGCTAATACTTTTGGGTAAGGTATGAATCCTCTTTTCCCCCCACCTATGGGTAAATAGCAGGACAGACCGGTTTCTATAGCCTTGGATGTCAACTGGTCTACCGCAGAAAGAAATGGCAACCTACTGCGGGAAAATATCTGCTTCGTCGATCATGTATCGAAAAATACATGATCGCCTGAACGTTTATCAGGCATGACACATAATTGACTGACTGATGTGCTATTACCTTTGGGAAAGTTATGAATCCTCATCTCCCCACAGCTATGGGTAAATAGCAGGACAGACCAGCTTCTACAGCCTTGGATGGCAACTGGTCTACCGCAGAAATCTACTGCGGAAAAAAACCTGCCTCGTCATTTATGTATTGAAAAATACATGATTGCCTAAGTGTGTATCACGCATGGCACATAACTGACTGTCTTGTGCTATAAAAAAAAGAAAAGTAAACTAGAACAGACGTTAATTCGTCACGTAATCCCCTTCTGAAGACACACCCTTTTATCCAGCGTCGTTTCCAGTGATGGAAGCTTTCCTGGAACACCTTTTTTTGGGATTGCAGCTACTTCGGCTCATTCTCTTGGATTTCTTCGACGTCTTGAAATCGTGTTCTTTTCTAATACGATTTGCTTTTTGAAGCGGTAAAAATCACAAGAGGCGAGATCTGGGGAACATGGTGGTTGTCGGACGTGTACAAAATTTTGCTTGACTAAAAACTGTTGCACAAGACATAGTCACTGATGGAACCTCTGTGGGGCTATGAGACGACCACACCCTACACACTCCCATCCCAAGCACTGCTGTAAACAAAGGAAGCGATACAGAAGGTTATAACTTGGACAGAGTTCAAGGTCAATTCACATTAAGCGGCTTCACTCTGCACACTTCGCTTAACATAGCAACAGCCCCGATCCGTTTTTTTTTTATCAGACATCTATAGATATTCTAATGCTTATTATTTTTTAGTATAAAAGGTTCTGTCAAACGTTTGCTGCTACCCTGTGTAGACAACACACGTTGCCAGCAAAACGTTACATCGATTAGACAAATGAATACTTCAAAGGTAACGGAGTTTGATGAAAGTATTTTTCACACGCTCAGATCCACCCTATATATATATATATATATATATATATATATATATATATGTGTGTGTGTGTGTGTGTGTGTGTGTGTGTGTGTGTGTGTGTGTTTACTAATTCCTCGTAGTGTGACAGTGTAGGGCGAATATACGCACGCATATATACACGCATGCTGAGAGAAACACACGAAAATGGAAACAGATCCAAGAACACACAGGGGTCATTAAAACATTAAAAGATAAAATGCCGATAACTAATTCATCATTTCTCTTGGATCAACCTTAATTGTTTTATGACTCTTCGCGCAGAATTCTTTACTGTCAATTCAAGAAAAACATTCGGATTACTAACACAAAAACAGAGAATGTCTCATATCAAGAATATTTAACATTGAAAAACAAAGGAAAAAAATTAATTATTTTTAATAATATGTGGAAATCTCCGCCTTTTACCTGAAGACGGCCGCGAAACCAGAAACTCGTGTAGTAAAATTATGGAAAATAAAGCATAATACTTTTTTAAAAAAAATCTACATTACAACGAAAAACGTTTTCGGTATCTCGGTCTCTTCTATTTTATGTGTGTGTGTGTGTGTGATTTCATATATATATATATATATATATATATATATATATATATATATATATATATATATATATATATCTTTTACTAATACCACTGGTTGATCTAAGCCTTGTGGGTGAAATTGGGTAGACGGAACGCTTGGGAGGCCGTCGATAGCTGTGATAGGACGAAGTCACAAGTCATCATGGCCGAGGGCTTGAGCGTGCTGAACTTGTTCAAATTGTGGATCACGCTAGATCACACGCTCTCTCTCCGAAATTGTAACTAAGGTCTACTCAGCATAATTGCAGTTTAAACCACAGCTGGGCACTGTGGGTGTTGAATAAACACAAATGCGCCTGAGCGAGCGTCTGCAATAGGGATTGGCTAGCCGCCCTAGTAGACGGGTATTCTCGAATAAGACTGGCCAGCTATACTGCAACTAATACGACAGCTGTGTGATTGGGCATATTTTTGGTGTTGAAGTATCATTATGACTAACCCATAGCGCCGTCGAAGTATTTTACGATACCACTAGAATTGTGCCTGGCGGCGTGACAAATGTCAGATATAGTTGCAGTCTCTCATATTATTGTAGACACAATTTCCTAATGTTCATAAGCTCAGAAATAAAAAGTATATTGAAAGATGTGAAATATAAATTAGCAGTTTGAATATTTTAAGATGATGTCAAAACGCTTAACGCTGAAGACAATATCAAAACACTTAGAATTGAAAACAGCATAAAGATTCTTAGCGTTGATGACAATATCACAACACTTACAGTTGAAAACAATAACAAATCATTTAGAACTGAAGTCAATGCCAACTAATTAGCGTTGAAGACAATGTCAAAACACTTAGTGTTGAAGACAATGTCAAAACACATAGTGTTGAAGACAATGTCAAAACACATAGTGTTGAAGACAATGTCAAAACACTTAGCGTTGAAGACAATGTCAAAACACTTAGTGTTGAAGACAATGTCAAAACACATAGTGTTGAAGACAATGTCAAAACACATAGCGTTGAAGACAATGTCAAAACACTTAGTGTTGAAGACAATGTCAAAACACATAGTGTTGAAGACAATGTCAAAACACATAGTGTTGAAGACAATGTCAAAACACTTAGCGTTGAAGACAATGTGAACATAATTAGCGTTGACGATAATTTCACAACACTTACAGTTGAAAACCATTCCAAAACATTAAGCTTTGAAGATAATGTCAACTGCTTAGCATTGGTTACAAGGTCAAAACTCTTAACGTTGAAGACAACCTAAAAACATTTAGCGTTAAGACGATGTCAAAAGAGTTAACACTGAAGACAATGTCAAAACAGTGTTGAAGACAATCTGGAAATGCTTAAAGAAGTCAAATACAGTTGGAAAGTTCAGAAATCAGTCAATATTTTGTAATCAGAATTGACTTGTATGCTTCAGCCAAAACAAAGCGTGGGTTTCTGTTACTTCGTTTACGTGATGTGTCCTTTCAAGTTTCAGGAGATCATGGCTCTTACTGCTTTCATCTCCGTGTAGACCTAAGCAAATTTAGTCACCTTGCTATTTTTCCCACTACGCACTCCGACATGCATTTACACAAACTCGTTAGGTAGATTGATATCTGTTTCCCTATGTATTATTTTCCCGACATCGTATTTTTCCAAATTGCTATCACATGCCGACAAAGGAATAACGTGTGCTATTTTCCCGATACAGGCGTCCTTCATTCGGTTTACGAGCTCCGTCTAAGATTTAGGTTGGCGTCAATACAGAAAACTAGTTTTAGTGATATGGGTCTAGACACTTCAGCCGAGCCATTCAAATTAGCGTGCGGTTATATCCCGTTTGTTTTTTGACAACAACGATTATCTGGTGTGAGACTCTCTTGAGTATGAACATTATGAAAAAGGCTGACATTCGTTGTCCGTCTTTCTAACTACGAACTATAAAACTTCATGCAAATGTCGCATCAAAATCAACAACTGTGTCGCAAGCAAAATTTTCAACAACTACTCATATTATAAATCATATTTTAAACAGTTAGCTCGGGCGGCCAAAGAAAGCAGAGAAATTTCCCGACATTGGTTTCTTTAAATCGATTTACGAAAAACGTTTTCGATAGACGCCGTTGTCGACAATTTTAATTAGATGACTCTATCCTATTTTCTGACATGATGAGGTAATTCCTTCTACGAGGTATCTTGACGGCTACTCTCTCTCTCTCTCTCTCCATATATATATATATATATATATATATATATATATATATATATATACTTTTTAGGTCAACATTTCACTGAGAATATTCCTCTTTTTAACATTTTTCTTAATGCTTTTACCTATTGAGCCATAGAAGAGCGTTTCAGTTAGCAAGGTCGATTTTACTGTTTTAAAACTACAATTCTCCATGATTTAAAAACAGTAAAATCAACCTTGCTAACCGAAATGCTCCTCTGTGGCTAAATCGGTAAACCACGTCAGGCTATATAACGGTTCCGTATCGGATACAGGTTCGATTCCTGTCGGAGGACGCATATTTTCTATGAAAATTTCTCGGATATTCAGGCCGGTAAATATCGTTAATACCGTTTATTATAAACAGAGCATTTACTTAAATATTTGTATCTAAAAAAAGAACGTATATATATTATGTTTAGAAGTATTTTTCCCTGACGATCCGCTTAGGTGAAACCTGGGTAGGTTTGTCTGGCTCACGAGGTTTATCTTGGTCTGTTCTACGGTTGTATTGAGCTCTTTTTAATTAGTTGTTTACTCGTGTCAAAATGGTTTTTTTATTTGGGCTTTGAACTTGTATCTGTATGTTTTTTTAGATTAGATTTCATTTTTAGCTTAAAACAATTTTTAAACCTTTTTCCTTCGAGATTGATTTCATTACTGGCAAATCAAAAATTAGAAGGTTTTTTTTAAAACATAGTTTTTCATATATATATATATATATATATATATATATATATATATATATATATATGTAATTTTTTGTACATATTCCGTTAGTTTCAATTCAACCTTCATTCTTTATAAATTTACCCAACTTAGGGTCATAAGGTTAATATCCGGGTTGAATTTGTGGTGCCTCTTCCCATTAAGACAGGTATTTTCCGCCCTCCCCTTACCATCAACTGGGTTATTTCATTTGATTTTAGGATATGGTTAGGTTCTGTAACAATCTTTCGCCTGTTGTCAAAGTTAAATTTTAAATCTCTAATTCCGACACGAAAAAAATCTATATACCGGGGTTGAATAAGATCAACCTACTTCGCGTTGGCTGAAATCGATCCATCCCCATATAAGGTAATTTTGGATTTTATTGTGTAATCTATATGCTCTGTTATAATAAATACATTGAGCTCTTTTTGTGGATCAGTTTTAATATTTGATATTATTAGGATCCACTTTGATTATATACCAACACTTTAATACCACTATATATATATATATATATATATATATATATATATATTAATATATAAATAGTTTTCCGAGTTTATATTTCTTAAACTTATGTTTTTAAAATATCTATCTATATATATATCAATATATTTTATTTATTAAAAATACATTTTTATTTATGTTTAACATTGTTATTTTAACGTTTATATAATTTATATTTTATTAAACATAAATAAAAATTTGAGGTTAAATTGGTATTAAATTGTTTCAGACCTTTTTCCATTTCTTATATATATATATATATATATATATATATATATACAAAGTTTCTTATTTTTAACAAAGAAAATTATAACTTTATTTGTATTTTTAATAGAAATAATATGAAAAACATGTTATAAAATTTAATGTACCTTGTTTTATAAATAGCTAAAATAACTAATGTGATTTCAGGTATTACTGCAAATGTTTTCCGTGAACTTTTCGTATAAATCGTATTACCCTTTGTATTATAATGATGGAGGACATATGTGGAAAATTAAATAAAATTTCAATAAAACCTTAAAAAATATAGATTTACTTTTTCTAATCCTTTTTTTAAATTATTTCTATCATAAAATACAAATAAAGTTATAAATGTTTAAAATTGCACACGAACATTATGGACACACTGTATATATATATATATATATATATATATATATATATATATATATATATATGTGTGTGTGTGTGTGTGTGTGTGTGTGTGAAGTATCAGAGAAGTTTTCAATTCAATTTAGGCCAAATTCTTTATACCTTGACAAGTGCTAACCTATATTATCGTTTGATTGTCAATCAGCTTAAATGTTCGGCGACCTATTGCCCGTAGCCTGACGAGAATATTTTTGACTTCCAATCCGAATAAATGATCATCATTTGAATTTGAATTTCTTGACGATTTGTTTCCTTAAAAGCAGACTGAAATCGGGGTGGTGATGGGTAAGCGCCTCAAAATCAATTTGCGGTTAAAATTGTTTGGGGATCAATTTTGATTCAGAACCAGCGGCAAAAGACGTGTATTAATATCATCGCTTCTTCTTGGTCTCATAAAGCCAAGGTTACGCACCAAAAATCGATGTGTTTATCAATTCGGCTGCTTGCGTGTTTTTTTTTTTTTGTTTTTTTTTTGTTTTTTTTTTCTGCAACTTACTTGGCTTACGTCCCAAGAAAAAAAAAAGCTAAACGATCGAGCATTAGCGTACAGTTATTCGGATTTAAAGATTTTATACAGAAAAAAATAAAACATTGAAATAAATGTGGGGAAATATATCGTAGAATAATGTCTTTCTTTTAATCTATAAATTATAAAGATGGAAGAGGACTTCTTACCAATTAGTCACGGTCTTTTTTTCTAATTGTTTGAAGGAGTTTCAGCCAAAAAAATACAGTGGTTCCCTCACAGATGAAGAAACTTATATCAACAGAAATGTGGTTCTACAGAAAGATCTGAGATTATCATAGACAGAACTTATGAATAACGACAAATTTATAGATAGGCAACATAAAGAACACTTTTTCCCTAACAGGTAGAAACAGTTCAAATATTTTAGTCATATAATGAGGAAAGAGGGCTTGGAAAATTAGATACTTACGGGACAGATTGAAGATAAAGGAGACAGAGGAAAGCGACACTATCTGGTGAATGGTTGGCGGATCATAGTTTGATAGAAAAAAAAAATATTAAAAATAAATAGGTACAGAAATTTGTAAATTATCCATGAATAACAACGTCCTGAAAAGAAACGACACATAGAAGAAGATGGTTCTTTCTTCATTCTCTTTAGAGAGCCTAAAATGGCTTTCTAAAGAGAATCTTTGTGAACAATATCAGGACCCAGACGTCTGACAAATAAAAACAATTTTCACCAATAATAATAAAAATCACCAGCGCTTGTGAAATGCTTTGGCCAGGAGAAAATTAGAAGCATCGTCATGGTGCCTATGTAAGCAATATAAACTTGATGAACTTGAGGCCGATTTCAGCATCCAAACAGACCACATACTTGAGGTCAACAAATCAAACATACTGTCGTAACCAAAAAGAAAAATCTAAAAACTATGTGGCTGTGTTTGGTGACTATAAATTTTTTCGATTGTTGATAATTTAGATAAAAAATAAAAATTCCTATATCCGCGCATGCGTGCCTACTACACCGATTACATTAATACCTAAACAACTATAAGCGGCAAGTTAACTCAACTTTTCGATATTCAAAGGAAGATATTCCTATATCTGCGCATGCGTGCCTAGTACACCAATTACATTCATAATTATTTATTTTGTTTTTAAGTTAAAAGGCTCTCAAATATTTCTTAAACCCCGGATCAATTTTTAAAAAAAAATACTGCGAAATCGGCAGGCCTTGAATTTTATTCCTAGGTTCAGTGACTTTTCTCGGCCTATGAGGGTCTTCTATCTTTATCTAGTGGAGAAGTCCGCGAAGGGTCCTCTACGTGAGCGGCTCGATATGTCGGAGGATGAGTTTCGTTCACCAAGGTCTTGGGCACCAGCAAAAATTTTTTTTTTTACCTTGATTTTTTTTCAAACCTGGCGACTGGCTCAATAGGCTGCCTCTCAACAACAATGCTATATTCATATGGGGTGGAATTAGGAAATGCCAGACTGTGAACGATGTAATTTTGGCCTGGAAGGAACGGCTAAACGCTTATAAACATTCCCCATTCTGCCCCTATTTTAACCGTGTTTGCGAGCTTCACATTTCATATCAAATTTCGATCGCGCATAACTCGTGATCAAATCTGTCCTTTTTAATTCTGGGTTTGAAAAAAAACTATTTCTAACGCTCATGGCCGCAATTCCAATGTATTTTTAGCTTTAAATTTATGGAAAAAAGTCTTGAAAATAGATCAATCAATCTCTTTCTATTTTGGATCTTTTTCCAAATGTTTTTTCATCAGCTCAAGATAAAACGATTATATATGATCTCTTAAAATTGATATACAATTTATTATTTATATTATGATGAGGCGAGCTTGGTTCAAAAATACTTGTCTTTAGCCTTTCATTTTCTTTTTTAGGTCAACGCAGATCGCATCGGGGTGGTTTCCTCATGGAAAATATATATATAATTAGGCTAAACAAATTCATTTGTAGCTATTAAAATGTGAGTAATATTTGTTGTTCCTGGCCTGATTCCGGTTACATCTTTTGTTAATGATCAATCTAAATTCCCAACCTTCCTAGTTTGTTTTTGGCCCTACTATTTTTATATATATATATATATTTATTTATATATATATATATATATATATATATATATATATATATATATATATATATATATATATATATATAAAAAAAAAAGAAGAAGAGAGTGCCACAAACGTTTTTGGTTGTAATGTGGATTTATTTAGAAAAAAATATTATGCTTTGTTTTACATAATTTTACTACACGTGTTTCTGGTCTCGTGACCGTCTTCAGGTAAAAGTGGAGATTTCCACATATTATTAAAAATAATTAATTTTTTTCCTTTTGTTTTTCATGTTAAATATTCTCGATATGAGACATTTTGTTTGTGTTAGTAATCCGAATTTCTTTCTTGAATTGGCAATGAAGAGTTCTGCGCGAAGGGTCATAAAACAATTAAGGTTGGTCCAAGCGAATGATGAATTACTTATCGGCATTTTATCTTTTAATGTTTTACTGACCCCTATGTGTTCTTGGATCTGTTTCCATTTTGTGTGTTTCTGTCAGCATTCGTGTATATATGCGTGCGTATATTTTCCCCCATCCATACATATATTGTCTTACTACGAGGAATTAGTAAACTCATTTGTACATATACACACATACACACACATACGCATATACATATATATATATATATATATATATATATATATATATATATATATATATATATATATATTCTCCTTTCCCTCTCCCTTAGCGAGATAGCCTCTTGATTTTGTCCGAGAGCAGAATACAGCGGCTTCTCTTTTTTAAAAGGGTTGGACATGGTCCTATTAACATCATTTAGTTTTAATTTTGCTTTGTTTCGATATTTAGTTTGTTTTGGAGTTCACCCCTCCCTTTTCATGATCATTCATCCATTTTTATATATATATATATATATATATATATATATATATATATATATATATATATATATATAAATATTTTATAATCTCATTGGGATGCGTTAATACCCCCAACCCGAGAAGATGTAGTATTATGGTGTATGGAGGATTGATTGGCGACGGATTAGTTTTTTTTATGTTCAATGAGGAAATTCTAACGAGTGAAGGCGTCGTGAATCCGATTAGCTAGGTATAAGATAGATAGTGAAGACCAGCCTCCACTCATCCCCACTTTTCGGCCTTGTGCCATAATTGTATGTATGTACAAGAAATAAACATTTTAAATAGCTGAAAATAACTTGTACAATTTTGTGCGAGAAATGAATCACAGAGCCTTGATACTTCTCTGACCCTTGATTGGTCAGTTTATACTAATATCATGTTTTAAACTACGTCCGAATTGTATCGACCTTGTTTCGGTCCTGGACGAAAATACAATTCCGCCAAAAATCTATGTGTTTGGAGCCTATCACGTGATATACAACATTACAAATACCAAGCAGCATTTTCAACTCTTTCTTTTTTTCCTCTGTTTTTTTCTCAGAACCTCAACTATGTAGTTCAGTGAGGAGCTTACGTCTGTCCCTGATGGAAAGATGCTATCACACACACACACACACACAGACACACACACACACACACACACACACACACGTACGTACGAACATTGAACATCTCTTAACTCATCAACTACAAGCAACAGAAACTTATCCACTTCAATATCTTCTGGAACTATAAGTTACGATTCAACATATTCTCAGCTATCCTTAATTCTCTCACTCATATTCAATTCTTCTCGGTGAACAACTATAAGCGGCAAGTTAACTCAACTTTTCGAAATTCAAGGGAAGATTACATTTTCCCTCAATTGACAAGTTTCTTTGAACTCATCTTACACCGAATTTCAGCCTACAACACCTTATCGAAGAAAATTCTTTGCATTGAAATTTACTATTATTTAATGAAATTTTTCTGTGAGTCCAGATAAAAAAGTATCTTCGTTAATGTCTTAACTAATTCAAATAATAGTTAAAGAGAAATAAATCCTTTTCAACTATTACTTTATAAAAAATCATACAATTAATTGCTTTGTTTGTTATACAGTACTGTAAAATGGAGATTGTTGTTATAGAAACAGTTTTTGTGTTGTTTCTCTTGTTTACTTTTCGTTTGCTTACACATTTGTAAAGTAAAAAATGTACGGGTTGAATTGAGGCCGTTCAAACCCCCCACACATTCAAATGGGTTGAGATAACTAAAGTCATGTGTTAGAAGACGGAAAATGGAAAAATTCATGGCTGTTTAAAAATTATCTTCAACGTAAGTTGGTGTTTTGTCAAAAACCGTTGGAAGTAGGTATGGTGTTATGGGGGCCGAAATCAAAGAAGGTCAATATTCGAAGTGCATAAAAGAAGCAACAACATTGATTAATGTCCGAAGAAAGGCAACAGACTGCATCTCTGTTTCATGTGGTGAACGTTAAAAAACGAATAGTTTCCTTGAAAAACATCTTTCCTTTCTTACTGAAGTCTCAATCATCCAGAAACCTATTCAACTTTACAACTTTCGCCTCCTGTCAAAATTCGTCAGCGAGAAATATTCCTTCAAAATCCTCTGGAGCTATAAGTTACGATTCAGCATATTCTCAGCTATCTTTAATTCTCTCACTCATATTAAACTCTCTTCGGTGAACAACTATAAGCGGCAAGTTAACTCAACTTTTAGATATTCAAAGGAAGATTATATTTTCCATCAATTGAACTCTTCTTACACTGAATTTCAACCTACAACACCTTCTTATCGAAGAAAATTCTTTCCATTGAAACTTACTATTATTTAATGAACTGAAATCTCTTCTGTGAGTTCAGATAAAAATATTTCCTCTTAAAAGGCTTTAAAAATTTCAAGTTACAACTCTTACTATGTAAAAATCACACACTTAATTGCATTGTATGTCATACAGTAAATTGAATACTGTTATTATAAAAGCAGTTTTTGTGTTGTTTCTCTTGTTTGCTGACACATTTGTAAAGTAAAAAAAATGTACAGTTTGAATAGAGGACGTTCAAAACGCCTACAAATACATCTTTTCTTTCATAATTGATGACATCAACATCAGCGTATTTATGCTGACGTCAGTATATTTTTGGCGGTGTGAGGATTTTTTCTTCATTCTTTATTGATTCATATTCTGCGGTTTATCAACTATTTGCCAGTTATTTGAAACCAGAATTTTTTTTAAAAATTGCATGAATTTTTTCTTTGTAGATAATAATGGTTTAGTAAAAAAAAAAAGTCATAATAATTACCCATAGCTATGGAGAGAACATGTGGATTCGTACCTTTTACACGTATATGAATATAACGAACCCAACTAAATTTAGAACTCGGCTCTCCGATTAACAATTCATAGCCATTATCCACCACACCACCGGAACATCCAGGCTTACAGCGCCTGGTATTCGCAAACGTTCAGACATCTAGATACTGACAAAGTTCGATGTTGCTTAACTTCTTTGATCATACAGAAACCGCTTATTTCATCACGTTTGGCTTAGTTGCTCTCCAAATTATCATGTTTGATGACGTCACTAGTTGTAGACGCAATGGAAACTCAAAATAAAAAGATAATTATTTTTCTTTTTTTAAAATCCTGCAAACCTACAAACAATTTAAGCCATTATTTGAAGCGCTATGGCATTTTAAATGTGGCTGGCAAAGTCTAACGCCTGCGTTTCACAAATCCAAAATAACCCGCATGTGATAGGATAAAACCATTTTTAGTTGAGCGAGTTAAATTCCTATTCTCAATTATGGTGGCTGAACAAGTCTAAGAAATTACTAAAAAATTTTCAGAGTTAGAAACTTTTAATACAATTTTTACACTTAAAATTTGAATTCTATTTCCTTTCAGAGGTCGGAATTATTATTAGAAAATGAGAGGGAACAATTCAAGCTAACACTGACTATATTTATTACGTTTTTACACACAATTCTGGCACAAGGCCGAAAAAGGGGAGGGTTTGAGGCTGGTCGTCACTAACTATCTTATACCTAGCTAATCCGATTCACGACCCATTCACTCATTAAAATTAACATATTCACCACAAAAACTCGTCCATCACCAATCAATCCTCCATACACCATAATACTGCATCCTCACAAGAGGGGGGGGGCTACAAAACGCGCTCCATGCGGTAAAAATTTAATGATAATAGATACTTAAAAATCTGTGATGAAAAATGAGAGGGGTGGGAATGAACCCCAAAACAAACTAAATATAAACACAAAATAAACTAAATATAACTGATGTTAGTAGGGCCCGTCTAACCCTCAAAAAAGAGAGGCCGCTGTATTCCGTCCATGTGGACAAAATCAAGAAGCTCTCTCGGTAAGGGAGTGGGAAAATGAGAAAATATAGACGGACATAGGAAAGAAAAAACTGACCCAGTCGAGATAAAAAGGGGGGGGGGTCAAAACAAAATGGGGAGGTTGTTAATCTCAACTTGGATCATAACAAAAGATGTAGCCGGGAACAGGCTAGTAACAATATTTACTGACATTAACTAGGTACACAAAAGCTTGTCTAACCTAACCAGGGGGAGGGCTCCGCAGGAAACCACTAGCACTAACATTGACTATAAAGATTGTCGATAATTTAAATAAAATAATTTAAATAAAAAAATAATCGTATATCTGCGCATGCGTACCTACTACACCAATTAGATTAATATCTGTATTTATTCAAGAGGAGTAAGTTAACAATGCTCCCGTGTATTTCGAAAATAGCTTATTAAATAACCTAACATATGGAAGAATTTCTGTTCCATTGTTTCATTTGAAGGAAGAAGCGTGTTCAGGTCTCAGGTCAACCAACAGAAATGACATTTTTTTTCTAAAAAAGTCACTAGCCTTTATTGTTGTTGACAGAAATTAAGGTATAATGGGTGTTTATAGTTTCCAAAGAAGATGCATTTTGACACTTGCTACGCGACAAATCTGTTATTTCTGGGAGACAAGTTGTTGTGTCGTTGGTGGTAATGCTCCCCAAGGACCGCCTGACCTCTAATGTGAATGAGGTGGAGCTATTAGACGGGCTTGGCATGTGAGGTTCGTCTTTTGCATTACGGGCGTTGGGATTGTCGAGTAACAATGGCTGTCCGGGAAGACCGTTTTTTTTTTGTTTTTTTTTTCGTTTGTCCTTACTCACATCAGACCAACCATCAATCATTTCAGTGGCATTTGGTAGAATAACAAACAATCAGAAATGAGCTTTCCTCTTTCTCGACAAGATTTTGATAAGATTAAAAATAAATAAAATACAGCAAGAAGAACACCAATGGAAACGCAAACATGAAAATGGATGTAAAAACGTGTAAAACATGCATATGTTCCACTCGACATGAAGAAGTTCAGATACGCAGTAGTAGGAACAAACAAAGTAGATAGATAGATCGATAGACAGATATGAACAGAAATAAATAATGAATTAGACAGAAAGATAGATAGATAATGAACGAAATGATATATATATATATATATATATATATATATATATATATATATATATATATATATATATATAAACAATTAGATAAATAATGAATGGGACAGATAGATATGAAGAGAAATAAATAATGAATGGGCCAGATAGATAATGAACGGAATTGTATAAATATATATATATATATATATATATATATATATATATATATATATATATATATATATATATATATATAATATCTGACAGAATGAAGAAAAAATCTGGAAAAACAAACAAAAATCCTTAAATGTGATTATGTTGTTTTAATATGAATTAAATGTCGACGTCTGACGTTTCGGTTTAATAACCTTCTTCAGGACAATATTCATTAAAAATACAATACAATCAACATAATCAGTATAACTCGACGAGATTAAAGTATATGTACGTGCGCATGTACGCAAACAGTGACAGAGGGAGAGAGAGAGAGGGCCAGACAAAGAGAAAGAGAGAGTGATGCAGAAACAGAGAGAGAGAGAGATAGAGAAAGAGACAGAGAGAGACAAATCTGTATACTTCTGGTAAATATGATATGGTGGATTAGCTGAAGCAGGAAAATGCATTTAATTGAAAAAATACATTTGTAGATTTAAAAATTTTGGAATTTCCTAAAACTTAGTCATCACATGTAAACCTGAAAGTTAATATCTATCTATCTATATATATATATATATATATATATATATATATATATTATATATATATATATCCATCTACAATCCATATTTATTTTGGAGATGGCGAGCTGCTGTGGCTGCTGGAGAATAAATGCGTGGATAAGCTCTTGAAAAATATGTTTCAAGTCTAATAATAAAAAAAACATATTCATCCACTGACACTTTTGATAATAAGTACTCTCACTTACACACTCCAATTTATATATATATATATATATATATATATATATATATATATATATATATATATATATATATATATATTTTATAAAACCCCGTTTTGACCGGGGTTTTTTAATTACTATATACTTTAATTAATAATTTAATGTAATAATTTAAATTATTTATTTTTTTTAAAGTTTTTTTTTTTTTATATATATATATATATATATATATATATATATATATATATTTATCCAGACATTTTGGTATAAACGTTATTGAGAGTTATAATGGACAGGAAGTAGTGGAGAGCCACTGTCGCCAACAATTTGGACTCAAACGGAAGCATTATCTTTCAAACAAAAAAAAATTCATCGAAATCGGATGAACTGTGGAAATGCATGAACAACATCCGATCACATACACACACATACATGAATACATACAAAATTTTGAGAATTATAGATATATATATATATATGCAAAATAATATAAATTTATTCTTCACCTTTCGTTGCAAATCTGAGTTTCATGCACATAGCAATCATCAGGCACAAAATTAAAACCATTTTTTTTTTATTTTAATATTTATAAAATAATGGCATATAAAAAATAAATTAATATTTGAAGTAAAAAAATTTATTAAAATAGATTATATATATATATATATATATATATATATATATATATATATATATATATATAACTAGATCCATGAATTCGTGATTCAAAAAAAAATTACGACTCATAAAGCAATCGCTACCACTTGACTTAAAATATTTTTACACTTCCTTGCCTTTAAAGGAGTGTTCTTTTTTATTTCATTTGATGTTGCTACATGCCTTACTTCTTGCCTATCTCACACTGTGAATTTTTTTTAAATTTATACTAAACATTATATCTGTTACGAAAAAAGACTAAACAAAATGAAGACAAAACGATCAGCTTTACAAAAGGACTTTTTAACTGTTAAAAAAACCATTTAAGAAAAAATGTTAACAAAAATACTTTTTTTCATACCGAACCCAGTTCTGCGGAATCAGAATCAACGTTGAGATTCACCAAGCGAATGAGCCAACTGGAGTAAAGTGACATGCAGATTTAAACTTGTTTTCGAATGCAGCTATCGATTTTTCTGCATGTTAGCATGCTAGTTAACATTAGTATCAGTCAGCTGTTGGCTTTGAATTTTTTTAGAATTCTTGCCTATTCGTGGCAGCCAGCTATAACTCTCACTCTGGCCAGTAGAAAATGGCTGCAAACTACATGAAAACTGCCGTAGAAGCATGAAAAAATAGATTATTACCACTATCGTTGAGATTGGGAAATTTAAAAGTCCTGTCTTGGCCTTCTCGCTAACTTGATAAGATGTGCATTTAAATTTTGGTGCAAATCCGTCGAAAAAAATCTAGTTGCATTCGTTACAAACACGCAAATTCACATCCTGCCTTATATATATATATATATATATATATATATATATATATATATATATATATATATATATATATTTTGGGCAGCAACCTTTCTTTAAAGACACTTACTTCAAATGACGAATGAATTAGTCTAAAAGCACACCGGAGAGTTGATGATACGGACAGTTTTGTGCTCCCACTGGAAAAAACTAAATAAAAATTAAGAAAAAAATCCTTTTTTCAGATTTAACGATATATATATATATATATATATATATATATATATATATATATATATATATACACATACACACACAATTCCAACAAATAATAACACACACACACACATATATATATATATATATATATATACACACACACACACATATGTATATATATATATATATAAAGTATAAAAAAAAAAATAATTTTTTAAAAATAATATAAAAATATATATAAATATATATATATATATAATATAACTGATATATATATATATATATATATATATATGTACTTATACTTTGATGGCCTATTGATATTGGGTATATACGTTGTCGTCTTAGGAAATAAGATATTTAATAGATGTTGATAGTTCCACCCGAACGAGGAGCTCGTGATATTAAAAGTGCTTTTATTATTTCATGATGGGCAAGAAAGATTCAAAAAACAATAAATAATTTGACAGGTTCTGATATTTTCACACATTCATCCTTCAAGCATTCAAGGAGACGCTTGTAAATCTAAGCGAGCTTATATAAGCAGCGTTAAAAACGTTGTCGCTTGCTATTAGGCTATCATGCATGAAATGATGCAATTTATAAGAAATAAATAAAACGCTTCCGATATGTTAAATATCTAATTTATTTATTTGAAATATTGAATGACTCTTCTCCAACGTACCTCTAAATTCTTGATCACATCTTTAAATGTAATCCCATCCTTTAATGTGATAAATAGTTCAAATGTTTCGATTACCTCTTCCTTATTGGAAAATGTTTTATTACGTATGAATTGTTCAAAATGCTTAAGTAATAGATAATAAGTGAAAGAGATATCAGATGAACAAAAAATGAAGAAAAAAATTCATAATTCAGGCCATGCAGAATTTTGGACAGATGATTGTGAAGCGTGCAGCCGTGCGTTGTCGTGCAGCAAAATTAGGCTATCCTTAATCACAAGTCTAGGTGTTTCTTTTCAGTTTTTGTGCAAACTCTAAATTTCTCTACAATACCAGGTTATTGTTATTGTTTTTCTCTTGAGGCAAAAAATAACCCATAAATATATATATATATCCATAAATAAAACCCCTTTATAAATTACCATTGAATTGACTTTTTAGGGTTTCTGGCGATTTTTTTAGATTGTTTTGGTGATTCAGTTGCATCTAACCACTATATATTACTGTCTTACTGTTGTCAAAGAGTATCCACTTCTCATCGCATGTAATGATTCGATGCAAAAACTCGAGAAAGCATACATTAAGATTACTCGACGTTGTTTCATTGTCATTATTCGCATTGGGCTTATGAGTAACAATTTATTGAAAAAAATTATCTGAAAGAAGCAGGAATAATTCAAGATGTTTTTATTTATTAAGGAGGTTACTTTTTAAACAAAAGGATCAACAACCAACAAAAAATATTCATTTCATATTCATGTGGCAACCTTATAATATATATCTTACCAAAAAATGGCAATGATGCACATATACGTATATATATATATATATATATATATATATATATATATATATATATATATATAATGATGAAAAATATACTTTTTAAGGTGTGCTATATTTATTGGATAAAGTGCTCAATATCAGAGATAGAGCGTGTGTAAATATAAATATAAAATTGAACATTGAAGTCAATAAACAGGCGACAGATGTTTTTTGCTAGACAATAATCGTCATATATCTGACGATTGCATGAAATCAGCCTGTATATATATATAAATGTTGATTTCAATGTTCAATTTTATATATATATATATATATATATATATATATATTTAACAATAAGAAAATAAAAAAATTAAAATCTTTAGACACATGGGTTGTAGATGAATATTCTTTCGTTTTTATTATTATTATTCCATTTTTTATTCCTCGACTAGTTTCGACCGAAATGGCCATCATCATCAGGAGAAATATTTCTGCTTGCTGGTAGCAGTAAACTAAGAAATGAATGTCTTTGATGGAGAAAAAAATGAACTTTTTGTCTGTAGTTTTCATTTGTTTTATTTTTTTTTTATCTTTTTAAATAGAATCTTTTAACAATCCTATGTTGGTCATCAAACAGTCTCTTTTAAGTTGTTATTTGAGATAATTTTGAATATATATTATTTATATATATATATATATATATATATATATATATATATATATATATATATATATATATATATAAATAATTTTTATTATTCACACAAAACTAATGCAAAAAGGTTAATGATTTAAATGGCGAGACATCCATCATCGCAAACAATTCAAATAATATACAAAACCTCCAGATCCGTTATGAATGAATTGATCCTTGTTTATATAAATTTCTGCCGTATTAGTTGTTATTTTTACTACAAGCTTTCGTCTGTTCCTACAGACATCTTCAGGTATATAATAGATGTTGTTCTTGTTTTTTCTCTTAGTAATAAGAGGACATCGAAAATATATGTGTTGTTGTATCCGAAATGCTATTGAAAATGAGTTATTGGTTTTTGGAGAACGCGCCAAAGCAACGCTGAGTTTGATTTTAAATTTTTTAAAGTGTTTGCGTTTATACCAAATATGGTGATGAACAAATTTTTTACTGGTAAATTTTTTCTGTCAAAGTGGCATGAACTATATTGTTCAATAATTACAGTAATGTCGCACTTATTATCTAAAAAGTCGCACATGGATCAGTTATTTAAATTACAATAAACGTGCAATCAATTTACAAATACATGAATTATTCACACAAAACAGACGAAAAGCTTGTAGTAAAATAACAACTAATACGGCAGAAATTTATATAAACAAGAATCAATTCATTCATAACGGATCTGGAGGTTTTTGTATACTATTTGAATTGTTTGCGATGATGGATGTCTCGCCATTTAAACCATTAACCTTTGCATTAGTTTTGTGTGAATAATTCATGTATTTGTAAATTGATTGCACGTTTATTGTAATATATATATATATATATATATATATATATATATATATATATATATCATGGCAAATAAAATAGTAACACCGTGGATTGGTGTTTTAATTTTCCTCAAGATTAAACATAGAGGTAGCATAGGTGGATTACAGTAAATGCTCATGTGCGCATACACAGGTTCGATTTTTTACAGAAATCTTTAACATTTACAAGGCTCAAGACCCACTCAAGGTAGAGATAAGGGGCACAGTTTATTGGCATATATGAGGAATATAGCGGTTATCATTAGACATGAAGATATTAAGATTCTAGCTATTAAGGAAGGATCCATTTGGAAGTCGGTTCTACAAAGCAGCGGTTCGTCGAAAGAAGCTATTCAAGCGGAACTTGCATCTCACTAAAGGAATATGAAGGGAATGAGGGCCGTTCGCTACAATGCCTGTGGAATGTTGGGTCATAGCCGTGAAGGTTAGAACTGGTGAAACTAAGCAATGTAGTTCGTCTGGACACATTCCATGGAAATAGGGCGAGAAAAGCAAGAATATTACAGCTTTTGTTCTTTGGCAAAGAGGTTATTATTTGGAAAACAATCCATCGCCCACAAAGCTTTGGAGACGCTTGGGAAATCTTTCGAGGCTGTAAAAATGAAAAGTAGCTAGTTTCTGTCCCTGTATGGCAGCAACTCTTCGATCTCAACCTGATCTGGCACTTGTAAAGTTTTGAAAAATTTAGAATTGTTGTGATCGAGCCGAGAATCATCCTCTTTATGGGAAGAAGCTGTTTGAGCGGAACTTGCATCTCGGCAAAGCAATACTAAGAGAACGATAGGGATCGCTACAATGTGTGTGTCATGGCGGGTCCTAGCCGCGAAGGATAAAACTGGCGGAACTAAGGTATACAGTTTGTCTGATCACTTTCCATGTAAATAACGATTGAGTAGAGATAGTCTTGGTATGTGAGAAAGGGGTTGCAGAATGGTAAACAATTCATCACTCACAAGGCCGTGGGGACGCTTTTCGAAACTAGAAAGTAAAAACTAGGTAGATAGTGCACATGTCTGGTAGTAGTTTTCTATTCTCGGCCGTATCTGGCTCTTATAAAAATAGAGGATAGGCTTCAGTTACTTACTGAAGAGGTACAGGGAATCGTCTATTTTTCCGGTATCTTTAGCGATGGATCGTATACATGAGTTCAACATGAGATCTAGGGTGTGCTTACATCCCAATTGGCGCACAAGGCACGGGCCCATTCATTCAGGCTTAGCCCCGTCATCCTATAGCGACACTCGAGATGTATCAACAGTATTCAGCCGCAATATGAATACATTGTATATTGTTCTCGGATTTAAACGCAGGTTTGTATACTTATATGCATCTGGTCATGCCATCCGGCAATGCATTCATCCACGCTTTTTGCACCTGCTGAGGATGTACACCTGGAAATGTAGGTGGGCTAAATGAACGAGCCGTCTGCCATCCTATTATGTCCTATACGTATTCATTTAAGGATACCACCATGTCGGCTGGGGCTGTAGAATACGCCGACTGCACCTCTGCAGAAGGTTAACCCCCACTCAATAACGACAAACTACATCCGCGTCCGAGGTAAGACGATAAACTACGTCCAACAGCAAGGCCTCGGGTAAAGGAGGTTTTGAGGAGCGTATAACCACCTGTTAATTGCTGGTGTTCCCAGGTCCACCCTGACCTAGGGTGGTAGCACCTGGTAGGGTCCCAACTATAGGCAAATAGTTATTCCCGAAACTTAGGTAAAAAGCATCATAAAAGTGTAAAAATAGGTTTTAATACCAAAAATACATTGTAAAAAATTAATAAGCAGAAATAAATTTTTGAAGAAAAAAACACTATTATCAGCAATATATTTTTGAAAAAAATATATTACCATCTATAAATTTTTGAAAAAAAAATATTACCAGCAATGCATGTGATTGTACTCAAATATATGAGTAATTGAAAAATGGTTCAAATATATATGTTTACATACACACCTTTTTTTTTAAACCAAACTATCGCTATGAATCTATTTCAAAAATTTTGTTGGCATTAAATGACCCACTGAGGTTTTGATATGCCATAAAACAAAACAACCAACAACCAATTTGAGGACAGTTCGGAAATCTAGCCAGCTATAGGAATTTTTTAACATTCTGCATCACATCAACTTCTTCCTGCAGGGGTGGGGGTAGCAGAGCGGGTTGAGCAAATTTCTAACGTACATAGTTTTCTTTCCATTTTCCTGTCTTCTTCTTCTATGTACCGTGTCCATTCAGGACGTTGGCGATGATGGCTCTCCACAATTCCCTCTTTGTAGCTCTTAATAAATTTGGCCTTTTTGTTATTTCTCGCAATCTTTGCTCTGCCATCCATTTACCCAAACTCGCTAGGTAGGTTATGGATTGTTTTCATCTTTTCCTCTTGCCTTCAACCTGTCTTCTTAAAATTGATGTTTAGTCCTTTCTTCTCTCTTTCCTTCACTACACCCTCTTGCAGTTCTTGTAGTTTCCTTTCTGTGTCCGATATCAATACCGTTTCATCTACATATGTTTTATTTTTAAGACTGTGGCCGGAAGTAATAAATCCTGGTAGGACGTCTACTTCTGTCAGAGTCGTCCCCGTTCTGGGTATGACAATAAATTACATCCGGCAGCAAGGATTATAATCAAGAGGTTTTGAGGAGCGTGGAATCACCTCTCAATTCCTGTCGTTCTCAGGTCCAACCTGACCCTGGGTGGTAGTACCTGTCAGGGTCATAGCTATGAGCAAATAGTTAACCCTCAAACTGGCGTCAAAACGCTATGAATGTGTAAAGATGGGTTTTAATAACAGCAATACATTTTTGGAAAAAATTATTACCAGCAATATATTTGAAACAATAAATTACCAGCAATATATTTTTGAAAAAATAATATTACCAGTAATAAAAAAATATTGTCGGCATTAAATAACCGTTGAGGTTAACGTGCCGTAAAACAAAACAAAATAAAACAAACCAGAATTGTCTCACTATAAAGACTGAATAAGTCTGGTAAGAAGACATATCGTTTGCATTTATAGACACCAATGGCTATCGATAATTGTAATTTATTTCTTCTGACAAGATTATGGCGGGTTTTTTTGTGGGGGTGTATTGGCGGGACAGTATACTGTGAAAGATATTACTCTACCAGGTTTAGGTAATCGTACACCAACGACAATCAATTTCATAAATAAAATCACCAGAGAATCATACATTGCTCCGGGAAAACCCTGTCACGACATTAATATGAATGAGCAAGACGATATAGTGACGGACTTCTAGTTAAAGGCTTAAATGTCGTTAAGTCATTTGTGAGTAAATTTCCAACGGTCACTGTAGATACTTCTGCGCTGTTTATTTTTGAGAGGAAGACGAATTCCGTCCTTGCAATAGGTAAAACTTGTTGAGTGTATGTGCAACGTGGCCATCCAGAACCTGATCTACAAGATGCCCAGTTAATCACTGTTTTAAACATAAGAACATCAGGGTCAATATGAATAGCAATTTCCCTGCCTCTCTTTGTTTTATTTTCGAAAGTCTTCGCTGTTTTATAACCGTGTGATCAGAATTATCTCAAAGCGAAAAACGAAAACATAGGAGTACGTATACATGTTATTTCCACTATTTAAAAGCATAAGATATGGCATAAATATCTATTTGGAATACTAAGAAGACGTGATTTAATTTGCAAAGTTATTGTGCTAATCCAGAACAAAAGAAAAGGAAAGCGAGAAGAAAGGACTAACCATCGACTGTAAATGTATAGTTGTCAGCAAAAGAAACATCCCGCGGTGCGGACTACGAATGAAAATGTCAGCACCAAAGAAGTACAAAACTTAAAATGTGTACGAATTGTTTTAAATGATGACAGAAAATGTAGCCTGGAAATTCAAAGGCGTTCTGGAATAGCAACATATACCTTTCAAAAGCTAAATAGTATATTAAAAAAACAGGACAAATTAATTAGAAATTAACAAAAAAAAAATATGCGGAACTACTATACTACTAAATCACCATAGCTGAGAAGAGATTGCTTCATACCTTTCTCAAATGTATTGGCGCGTAAGTGAAGTTTACGAGCAAGAGTTCTATTCGAACGCGGCTCTCCGATTTATCATTCCGAGACGATATCTATTACACCCCACCACACCCCATATTCTGAAATGGTCAGAAAAATAGTAAGTTCTGCAATTTTTGTTTAGCATAGACCAATATGTATGGATTTATTACATCAGTGAATAAAAATTGCCCTTTTTGAAGAGAGAGATGGTTATTCAATTCGACGGTCATTGAATGAAATCCTTTCTATTCCGAAAGAAATAAATTGGAATCAGGATGAAGGAGAAGTAATTGGACATTATGCTGATAGGATTTTCCTTTTAAATACAACCTTTCGCTTGAACTTAAGCGAAAACATCGACTCCCACGAAAAAAGAATATATCGTATTTATTCATGAAGAGAACAAAAATATGGAGAAAGTATAGCGCGTGTTGATAGAATTATTATTCTTTTTTTAGACTCCGACGTATAAAAATATAGTTCAAAGAAGCTAGGTGAAATGAATCGTAAAAAATTTATTGAGGAGTAGGAATGAGGTGAGGTAGAATATACAAGTTGAAAAAAGAAAGAAAAGACGTGGTGGAGGCTGTTGTTCTCTGTTATCTGCCATCATTTGCCTTTCATGACGTATTATAAATGGGATGCGTACCTCGAAAGGTTATAGCGGGTCATCTAGCTATGTGGGAAGTACTTTACGGTCATGCGCAGATTCACATCACATGTTAAAATACGCGGTGATCGAGATTTACGTTAATCACTTTTCATTGGTTATCTGACAATCTAAACATGTACTTTTGAAAATAAACAAATATTCTTCTTTTTAATGTGCCGCTTCTCCCCAGAACGTAAGCGATCATGGTTCTCCACAACTTCCTGTCCCTTGTAGCTCCTAATAAACTTTATATTTCTGTTATCTCTCCGAAGCTTTGTCCCACCGTTCATTTAGTCAAGCTCACTAAATATACTATGTGTTGTTTTAAGGTTAACCCTGTACAAGGCTCGGCTGCCACTCGAGATAGAGGGTTACGTTAAGAAGGAGTTTATATGAATAGGAGGGTTAGAAAACTGTTAACTCTAGATTTCAACATTTTAAGATTGAAGTGGTCAGAGAAACATCCTCTTGGGAGTCTGTTCCACAGGATAGTAGCTCGTCCGATCACAATTCATGTCCCCTATCTGGCCCGTGAGTGTCAGATTTTCCAAGCCCTCATCCTCATTATGTGCCCCAGAAGTATCAACTGTCTCTTCCTGATATTAAGTATTAGTTACTTTTTTGTTTCCATGCTCTTCAAAACTTCAATGAACTTTCACCAGCGTCTAGTCTGTTTAAAAATTTCCACTTTTTGCGATAATTCCAAAGTTGTTCATTTCCTCATATTTCCATCATCTTTTGCACCAATACAAGCCACTAGGTTGAAATAAGCATAAGCAATTATCCAAAGTAAATTTCCTGAAAAACAGAAATTTCAAATCATTTACATATTACTCAAATAGTTCAAATATACACATCAAAATCATGTCCGGATATACGGGATTCCGGATATGAGGCACTCCGGATATGAGGGATTCCGGATATGACCGGTTCCGGATATGAGGGATTCCGGATATGACCGGTTCCGGATATGAGGGATTCCGGATATGACCGGTTCCGGATATGAGGGATTCTACTATATAAATAAACTGCGACCGTCGTGATTGTTCTTGGGAAAGAAAAGCACCTTTTTTTTGTTTTCCCGTTTCGTTCTCTACCGTTTTATATCATTCAACAACTATGCTGATTGTTACCCACGGCGAGAAAGCTCCTCCAATTTTGCCTTACTATTTAACCCGTAGTTGAGGAGAGAAAAGATGGACTGAGAATTAGTTGAAATTTTTGGGATGCATAATGAGGAAAGAGGGCTTGGGGAATATGGAACTCGCAAGACATAAGGATGGCAAGAGGAACTGGGGGAAAACAACGAGTATACTGTATTCCAAGTTCGAGTAGATGAAAATGGAAAAGACAGTAAAAAGCAAGCATTATTAATAGTTACGAAAGATAGGAAGATGTGGAGAGCTATGATCGACCATACCCTGAAGGGACATATATAAAAAGAAGGCATCTAGTGAAACTCATAGCTGAACAGACGGCTTGTATCACAAGCTCGCTAACCACATTGTCCACTTTGAGGTACCCAATTACTTAATAAGCTTAATTTAGCATGGCACATGGCCAACAAATATGGGGTGTCCAGTGTGGATCGAGTTCGCTATAAAAGTAATGATGTAAGCAAAAAATATATATATTGTGTTGAAATACGGATATGTAATATAATTGGCCCTGATCTGGCGTCTCGTCTACAGTCACTCTCTCACAGACGCGCCGTCGCCTCTCTCTGTCTTTTCTACAAATACTTCCATGGTAATTACTCCGATGAGCTGCTTTCACTGGTTCCCAGACTCCATGAATTCAAGCGCCTTACGAGGCTGGCATCCCGCTCTCACCCTTACACTGTACAAACCTTTAAATGTAGCCGTCTCTCTACTCCAAATAGCTTCATACCTCGCACCTCTCGCCTGTGGAACACCATTTCCAATAACTGTTTCCCTGAGAGCTATAATCTCCAACTATTCAAATGTAATGTCAGTCGACACCTCCAGTTACCTTGATCTATCCACTATCCTTCTCCTCATCCTATCTTCTATCACTCCTATCTGCTCTCGCTCCAAATCTTCTGCAACCCCCTGCATCCTAGTGGCTTCACGCCTTACTCGGGGCGTAATGCTTAAAAAAAAATCCTTACTCACCAGGCGCCTGACTTACGCACTTAACCGAGAAGGTGTTTGGAGATGGAGCGGCCGGAAGAAGAGGTACAAGTTTCGAAACTAAATGTATATTACAATGCGCCGAATGTGCGGGTGGTGTAATGGAGAGCGTCTCGGAATGAGACCAGGGGTTGTAGCGTTAAAAATGATTCATTACCCACAAGGCCGCACAAGCGTATTTGAACTTTGTCAAAGCTGTATTTTCTGCTTCGTTTTACTTAAAGGGTCTGTGGCATTTCAGATTTGAATTTCCCGTGTTCCGTTTATAGAGGCTCGGAATAAGAAACAGAGAATCGAGTTCGATTTCCAGTCGGGTTTGTTACATTCACTTACGCGCAGATACCATTGTTAAAGGTATGAATCCGTCCCCCAGTTATAGATTAAATAGTAGGACTGAAAAAAAAATTATTCTAAAAAAAACAAAAAAAAAATAATTGCCCTTTCAAAAAAGAATTAATCTTACAAATCGCAAAATTGTGTTTGGGCATTAAATAACCTAAAAATGGTTGATAAACCGTTAAAAACAAATCGATTAATCAATCAACATATTGCAATGCATTAAATGTTGGTGAGTAGTTTTATTCAACGGTAAAGGCAATTTTTCATTGCATAAAGATGCCACTGCAATCCGTTTTCAGTCAAACAACAGCAATTGCATTAGTGATCTCGGCAGACTTATCGCATTAACGTGAGAAAAACAGATCTTGAAATGAGAAAAGAAAGAGAAAAAAAAAACAAATCCCTCGATTATTAGGGCGAGTGCATTATCGATCAAATCGTAAATAACATTATATATCTTCTGAAAAACTTCAAACGGATCCAGATGAATTCGAGCTGTTTTCTTTGACACACATACTTCAATACGTTAAAAGACCCATTAAGGAATCGATAGGTACGGAGCATTATTTCCTATTTGCTTAAATAGACTACGGAAAGATAGTGGCATACAAAGTATTTTTGAAAATACATCATTTGCGACCAACTTCGTGATCATGGTGTAACTACATCGTTCAATATCGTCAAATCAGACGAGACTTCTTTCTACTCAGCTGTCAGCGATATCGATTTAGTTTGATCGATCCAGAAAGCTGGTAAACTTTCACGTTAATCGATTCTTGCATTGAGGCTAAAAGGAATGGTATGATGTTTTGGGGGTAAAGACTTCCTCGTCCTTTGACCTAGTTGCTATTTTATTTATTTCTAAATTCTTTTTTGGAGCTTGGGATTCGGAAAGTTAGCTTTCAATTCTTAATTGCCACGGGAATGCATAATCAGATACGAAGATAAACTTGAAAGTAAAAAGTAAAACAAAAAAAAAAAGAAAAAAAAAGAAGAAAAACGGGCAAAGAAAATGAAAAAAAAAAATCTTTATGTTGATTTTGTTTTCTAGTTTTATTCGGGAATTTTATTCTTCCAGAGAGTAAGTTAAATCACTTGTGTAAATCTGAACATTTTTCACAGGTTAACTACCGCAAGGAGAAGAAAGAAACAATAGTTTTGAAACTCTTTCTTCCATTTTCTAACCTGAAACTTCCGAACACAAACTGCTCCACTCAAAAAAAAACAAAAAAAAAAACAAACAAAAAAAAAAAAAACTAAATAAAAAATCCACATTTTGTCATACTTAGAAAGAAAAAAAAAGCGGACGTATAAAACATGGGACGCTTGTTTAATGAATTTGATATTGGATGAGCGCTCCACTTATATAGCTATGAGCCAAACTAACCTGAACGCAGCGCATATGCTAGGCTAGGCGTCGCCAACTTACGGCCGCGTGCCACATGTGGCACGCGCAGCAATTTCTAATGGCACGCAGCCGCAAATGACATCACGAAGTCCGAACCAATAACTATTAAAACGCAAAGAAGATATTTAGCTGTTTCACATTTATTATATACTAAAGGACATATATACTATATATTACTATATAAAATATATTGTAGAACAGGGATAATGACCTTGACTTGTATAAAAAACTACGTATGCTGTTGGCACACTGGATGATTTTAAAACCCTAAGTCGGCACATAGCAAAAGGTCGCCGACCCCTGTGATAGGCTATGGGGACATCCTTCGTAGGACTAGCATAGAAATAAATACAATATGGGACTCATTAATAAAGAAAGAAAGAGAAATAGGAGTAGATAGATTCGCCTATCATCCGGTTTACCCTACTCCCTTGTCTTTTGTACAGGAGTAGAGGTTTAACCATTGTTTCCTGTTTAGGATTGCGTTTCTGGCCCCTTTTAAAGTCTACTTCAATTCTATACGTGTAACGTCTCCGCCTAAACTCTGAAATTTTATTTAATATTTATTTTATTTTTATTTTTTCTTCAGTAGAGTTAGATAACTTCGCCTATCGTCCGGTTCAAACACCTCCCTGTTCTTTTGGACATGAATAGCGGTTTATTCTTTAGAAGTGGGTTTCTGGTTCCTTCTAATGTCGTTTCATTCTCTTTCACTCCTTTAGAACCTTGCGTTTTAGTGGTATTATCGTTTTTCTTGGGGGTGAAGTGATTTAAAAACTGACAGCAAAACGTCAACAGCAGCAGCAGAAATCAGCCGGAATGTGTGCCATCAAGCAGTGTGTATTTGGACACAGTACAAACAGAAGAATCAATAAATGAGCAGTTTCAAAATCAGGAATAAACGTAAACAGGAACAATCTACCTACATCGATTAAATAAACGTTTCAGCTAGAAATTCCTTGAGATCAATGAAAATCGACAACCTCCTGAGTAAGTCTGGATGGCGCTGAAAACTTGTGATAATAACAACAAAGATGAGGATAGTAAAATATAAATGGAGCAGCCATTCGAATTCGAAGATGCCAGTCTACCAGACACCTCCTCGAGCACATTTGTATTTATTCAACACCTACAGAGCCCACCTGAGCGGACCTTAGTTACATTCTCTTGGAGAGAGCGCGTCATCTAGAGTCATCAACAGTTTGAATAAAGGCAGCATCTTCATAACCTCGGTAAAAACGTCTTGTAAGTTCGTGCTATTACAACCATTGACGGTCCCCAAATAGTTCCGTCTACGTAATTTCACTCAAAAGGTTTAGTTCGTGGTATGGTTTTCAGAAAATTACAAAGGTGCCGTACATCAAGAAGTCGCTTTCCTGACAAATCGACCATCCTGAGATTCGAATGTTCTAAACACTTGACCACCTGCCCATATTGAGGGTAGTAGTCCGTATGATTATAATGTAAATGACCGTAACTCATTTTCGTGAACCTGTTTCTTTAGCACAAACGAGAAAGTTTTGTCCAATGCCGTCAACGTTTGTTCTACGTTTCTTTCAAGTTAGACAAACGCAGTCAACGTTAGTTCAACGTTAGTCTAGCGAGCAAGTTAGTCAAACGCAGTCAACGTTAGTCTAGCGAGCAAGTTAGTTAAACGCAGTCAACGTTAGTCTAGCGAGCAAGTTAGTCAAACGCAGTCAACGTTAGTCTAGCGAGTTCAAACGCAGTCAACGTTAGTTCAGCGTTAGTCTAGCGAGCAAGTTAGTCAAACGCAGTCAACGTTAGTCTAGCGAGCAAGTTAGTCAAACGCAGTCAACGTTAGTCTAGCGAGCAAGTTAGTCAAACGCAGTCAATGTTAGTTCAGCGTTAGTCTAGCGAGCAAGTTAGTCAAACGCAGTCAACGTTAGTCTAGCGAGCAAGTTAGTCAAACGCAGTCAACGTTAGTCTAGCGAGCAAGTTAGTCAAACGCAGTCAACGTTAGTCTAGCGAGCAAGTTAGTCAAACGCAGTCAACGTTAGTCTAGCGAGCAAGTTAGTCAAACGCAGTCAATGTTAGTTCAGCGTTAGTCTAGCGAGCAAGTTAGTCAAACGCAGTCAACGTTAGTCTAGCGAGCAAGTTAGTCAAACGCAGTCAACGTTAGTCTAGCGAGCAAGTTAGTCAAACGCTGTCAACGTTAGTTCAGCGTTAGTCTAGCGAGCAAGTTAGTCAAACGCAGTCAACGTTAGTCTAGCGAGCAAGTTAGTCAAACGCAGTCAACGTTAGTCTAGCGAGAAAGTTAGTCAAACACAGTCAATGTTAGTTCAGCGTTAGTCTAGCGAGCAAGTTAGTCAAACGCAGTCAACGTTAGTCTAGCGAGCAAGTTAGTCAAACGCTGTCAACGTTAGTTCAGCGTTAGTCTAGCGAGCAAGTTAGTCAAACGCAGTCAACGTTAGTCTAAACGCAAGTTGTCAAACGTTAGTCTTAGTCTAGCGAGCAAGTTAGTCAAATGCAGTCAACGTTAGTCTAGCGAGCAAGTTAGTCAAACGCAGTCAATGTTAGTTCAGCGTTAGTCTAGCGAGCAAGTCAGTCAAACGCAGTCAACGTTAGTCTAGTGAGCAAGTTAGTCAAACGCTGTCAACGTTAGTCTAGCGAGCAAGTTAGTCAAACGCTGTCAACGTTTCTGGCGAGCAAGTTAGTCAAACGCAGTCAACGTTAGTCTAGCGAGCAAGTTAGTCAAACGCTGTCAACGTTAGTTCAGCGTTAGTCTAGCGAGCAAGTTAGTCAAACGCAGTCAACGTTAGTCTAACGAGCAAGTTAGTCAAACGCAGTCAACGTTAGTCTAGCGAGCAAGTTAGTCAAACGCAGTCAATGTTAGTTCAGCGTTAGTCGAGCGAGCAAGTTAGTCAAACGCAGTCAACGTTAGTCTAGCGAGCAAGTTATTCAAACGCTGTCAACGTTAGTCTAAAGCAAGTTTGTCAAACGCAGTCAATGTTAGTTCAGCGTTAGTCTAGCGAGCAAATTAGTCAAACACAGTCAAACGCTAGCGAGCAAGTTAGTCAAACGCAGTCAATGTTAGTTCAAGTCTAGCGAGCATGTTAGTCAAACGCAGTCAACGTTAGTCTAGCGAGCAGTTAGTTCAACGTTAGAAGAAGCGAGCATTAGTCAAACGCTGTCAACGTTAGTTCAGCGTTAGTCTAGCAAGTTAGTCAAACGCAGTCAGCGTTAGTCTAAGGAGCAAGTTATCAAACGCAGTCAACGTTAGTCTGGCGAGCGTTAGTCAAACGCTGTCAACGTTAGTTCAGCGTTAGTCTAGCGAGCAAGTTAGTCAAACGCAGTCAACGTTAGTCTAGCGAGCAAGTTATGTCAAACGCAGTCAACGTTAGTCTAGCGAAGCAAGTTAGTCAAACGCAGTCAACGTTAGTCTAGCGAGCAAGTTAGTCAAACGCAGTCAATGTTAGTTCAGCGTTAGTCTGGCGAGCAAGTCAGTCAAACGCAGTCAACGTTAGTCTAGTGAGCAAGTTAGTCAAACGCTGTCAACGTTAGTCTAGCGAGCAAGTTAGTCAAACGCTGTCAACGTTAGTCTAGCGAGCAAGTTAGTCAAACGCAGTCAACGTTAGTCTAGCGAGCAAGTTAGTCAAACGCTGTCAAAGTTCAGCGTTAGTCTAGCGAACGTTAGTCAAACGCAGTCAACGTTAGTCTCGAGCAAGTTAGTCAAACGCAGTCAACGTTAGTCTAGCGAGCAAGTTAGTCAAACGCAGTCAATGTTAGTTCAGCGTTAGTCGAGCGAGCAAGTTAGTCAAACGCAGTCAACGTTAGTCTAGCGAGCAATTCAAACGCTGTCAACGTTAGTCTAGCGAGCAAGTTAGTCAAACGTCAATGTTGGTTCAGCGTTAGTCTAGCGAGCAAGTTAGTCAAACACAGTCAACGTTAGTCTAGCGAGCAAGTTAGTCAAACGCAGTCAATGTTAGTTCAGCGTTAGTCTAGCGAGCATGTTAGTCAAACGCAGTCAACGTTAGTCTAGCGAGCAAGTTAGTCAAACGCTGTCAACGTTAGACTAGCGAGCAAGTTAATCAACGTTAGTTCAGCGTTAGTCTAGCGAGCAAGTTAGTCAAACGCAGTCAACTTTTAGTCTAGTCAAACAGTCAACGTTAGTCTAGCGAGCAATTAAGTCAAACGCAGTCAATGTTAGTTCAGCGTTAGTCTAGCGAGCAAGTTAGTCAAACGCAGTCAACGTTAGTCTAAACAAGTTAGTCAAACGCTGTCAACGTTAGTCTAGCGAGCGTTAGTCAAACGCAGTCAACGTTAGTCTAGCGAGCAATTTAGTCAAACGCAGTCAACGTTAGTCTAGCGAGCAAGTTAGTCAAACGCAGTCAACGTTAGTCTAGCGAGCAAGTTAGTCAAACGCTGTCAACGTTAGTTCAGCGTTAGTCTAGCGAGCAAGTTAGTCAAACGCAGTCAACGTTAGTCTAGCGAGCAAGTTAGTCAAACGCAGTCAATGCTAGTTCAGCGTTAGTCTAGCGAGCAAGTTAGTCCAACGCTGTGAAAGTTAGATCAGCGATCTAGTAAGTTCAATGCAACGAATGTTGTAGAAACGTTACAGTTTTGTTACATCTTGGATAGGAGATATGTCATGCTGTGATCAACTATTTTCCTGAACCAAAAACTGTCCGTTCATCCCCAAAGTTATCACATATTTATGGTAAATTTGCAAAGAGCCGTAGCTGAAAAAAATCAGAACAATTTATTTCTTCACTATTAAAAATTTTTTCACGATTTGAAAATATAAAATTTATTTGCAGATATATTTATTTTAAATTTGTGAATCACTAATTTAGATGAAATCTTTAATCACTAATATCTTCCGCGCTTACGGTCATACCATCTAGAAACACAAGTTCTCGTATGATCACCGAAGTTAAACAACTTCCTGGTTGGTCATTATCTAGATGGGTGTCCGCTTGGGAATACCAGGTGTCGTAAGCTTGAATATGCGCATAGTGAAGTGGTTAACGGCTCGGAAATAGAAATTCAGGATGTCGACTTTTAATTCAAGTAGGATCCGTTATATTCATTTACGCGTTAATATCCTTGGCAAAGGTATGAATCCAGCTATTCACCCCAAGATATGAGTTAATTAGTATGATTTGCATCAGTAAATCGATTCCGTTGCTAAAAAAATATCTTACAACCTCAAAATATTTTCTGGCTTGAAATAACCCGCAAAAGGTTGATAAGCCGTAAAAAAACACAATTCCAGCTAAAACCTTCCTGAAATTTATTATCACTTTTATGTTAATATAACCTCACATTATTTACATTATTCGAACTATTGTCCCCATCTTTGTCGCCATCAGCTATTTCCTGTTAATATCCCAAGTTCTCCACTGCCTTAATCATGTATTGAACTCACATTTTTTGAGGCCTGTCACAAACAAACGCCTTTATCCACCGTACCATGTTTCCTTGAAGAAGGCCGGAGCGTACAACGGCCGAAACGTTGTAATAAATATGGCGACAAAGATGAGGACAATAGTCAGAATAATGTAAATAGTGTACATAATAACTCATCTCAGACATAGAGACAGATGTTCAGTTCGACATTCCAACCACCTGAAGAAGGCCGGGCATACAACTGCCGAAACGTTGTAATAAATATGGCGACAAAGATGGGGACAATAGTCCGAATAATGTAAATAGTGTACATAAAACCTCATCTTAGAAATATAGACAGATGTTCAGTTCGACATTCCAACCACCTTAAGAAGGCCGGAGCATACAACGGCCGAAACGTTGTAATAAATATGGCGACAAAGATGGGGACAATTGTCCAAATAATGTAAATAGTGTACATAAAACCTCATCTTAGAAATATAGACAGATGTTCAGTTCGACATTCCAACCACCTGAAGAAGGCCAGGGCATACAACGGCCGAAACGTTGTAATAAATATGGCGACAAAGATGGGGACAATAGTCCGAATAATGTAAATAGTGTACATAATAACTCATCTTAGAAATATAGACAGATGTTGAGTTCGACATTCCAACCACCTTAAGAAGGCCGGAGCATACAACGGCCGAAACGTTGTAATAAATATGGCGACAAAGATGGGGACAATTGTCCAAATAATGTAAATAGTGTACATAAAACCTCATCTTAGAAATATAGACAGATGTTCAGTTCGACATTCCAACCACCTGAAGAAGGCCGGAGCGTACAACGGCCGAAACGTTGTAATAAATATGGCGAAAAAGATGGGGACAATAGTCAGAATAATGTAAATAGTGTACATAATACCTCATCTCAGAAATATAGACAGATAACTTCACATGTCAGCATATTTACAACAATACAAAATAACGTTACAATCATGTTGTGGGGAGTCTACCGAAAATGGTTTTTGCAAACTCTTTGTACAGTTACAGCAACGTGCTATTTCTTAGCTGTGAGAAAAAAAAATATCAATCCTATGTCTGGAATGTATAGCGCCGTGCTACAGTAAAATAAATTTCATAATTTTTGTTTTATATAGCCCTTTGTAAGGTAGCGGTTATCAATCAAGTCTAAGAAGAAAATATTTCTACTAAAGTGCGTTCCATCTTCACTAAGTACTCTACACATATAGCCTTGCGCCACACTATAATAATCATAGTAAATATATATTTTTGCTGACTGTTTGTGAAGAAGTTTGGCAAATACCTATTAAAAGGTATAAAGATGTTGGCTACTGATATGTTAACCCAACAAGAGGATATATTTGAAAGAATATTTCTAAGACTTCGCGTAATGTTTCGAAAAGATAACATGAAATGCATATTTAAGTAGAACCATTCTAGTAGACTATAATTCCCCCAGTGCACGTCCCATGACTATATTGAAAAATAACCGACTCTTCAAGACAGTTACCTTCATAATTTTCCTGACAAGAGTTTTAAATTGGTCCATAGATTCCCCAGACTTGTGCCTTTGTTCTTTTTACAATCTAACATCATAATCAACATATCCTCCGTGTGGACGGACTGATATGTGTAAAAGCTGTCAGTGTAAAGAAAAAAAAAAGATGAAGAAAAGTGGACTCAGCGATTCGAGCGCAAAATCTGACAAAGCATATTTTGTTTATTTGGTATTATTGGCCTTTGAAAAGGGTTTACTACGTTCTTTTAATTTAAGTGGTAACCAATGTTGGAGAAAAAAAAAATAACAAACTCGGAATTAAAGCATCTACTGTTTTACGTGAATATCCAAACACGGAAAAATTACAGAAAGAAAATTGGAGGAGTCCTTAAAGCGGTTCGCTTTTGACATCTATTCAGTAACTCCTACAGCCAAGCCAGCGCCTCACATTAGCTTGGACATCGGTTATATTTTAAATGCTGTCTTGCTGTCTAGACAGTGCCTCCATAGATTGATTTTTACTAATTATCCATCGTTTATGGCTTATTTAAAGCCGAAACATTTGTTTTGTGTTACAAAGTATTATTTTGCAAATAAATGTTTCTCTGGATTTTATCAAGGGTCAATAATGTGTTATGTCGCTTCACTCTAAATCACTTCTGCATTGTCTGAAATTCTAGCCTAAATAGTTTAATGATTCCGTATATATATGTATATAAATTTAGAGTGAAGCGATCCTGAGAAATTTAGAAGTCCTACGAGGAATCAGCATAAAATACTTCTGCTATATATCTAGAGACCTTTAATAAAATCCAAAGAAGAATCAGCAATATTATTGGTCCTGATCTGGCATCTCAGTTTCAGTGAATTTTCCACCACTGTAAATTTGCCTCCTTGTGTTTTTTCTATAAATACTTTCATGGTAATTGTCCACCCACCACAGACAATGAATTGTACATATGGGGACTAGTTAGAATTTTCATTAGAGACAATCAGGTATTATGGTGGATGTAGTAGGAAAGGTAAGTAAGAATGTGTTGTTTTGGTGTTAGGAATATTGTTTCTATGTCTGGGTCAGTGTTTGTGGCTAGCTAAGTTTAAAGTTTAGACAAAGACCGTCCTTTTCCCCAATCCCCATATTGTACTATATTTAGTCGTCCCCCCACGAGGGCGTCTTGTGGCACAAGGCCTTTTTAACGTGGGCATTTGCGAGCCATTAGGCTCGGCCAAAAAATAGCCCATTTGAACCCGTATAAACAGGTTCAGGGCCGGTTTTACCTCCTCGAAGGAGGCTACGCCGAAGGGCGTAGCCTCCTTCGGGTTCCTCTCCGTCCGTAGACAGAGAGTTGAACCGAACCGTCGCTCAGAAAGTGAACCAATCCCCATATTGGACTATTGCCTCATTTTGCAAATATTTACAAATAAATATCGCTCTCCGCAATGATACGTAGGCTTTATTTAGATAAGAAACTACAAGAACTACAGAAAGTTGTGTCTTTCTTTCTATGGGCCGTGTCCATTAAGGACGTAGGCGATCATAGCCCTCCACCTCCCTGTCTCCCTTGCAGATTTCAACAAATTCTTTCCCTCTGCTACCCCCCGACCCCGTTCTATTATCCACTTGCTAGTTATGTCATGCATTGTTTGCCCTTGTCTCTCTTTCCCTCTATTCGACCCGTGAGTATCAGATTCATCCAGGCCCTCCTTCATCAATATGTGTCCCAGAAGCTTTAGCTGCCTCTTTCCGATATTAAGTATAAGCCTCCACCTTGTTTGCATCCTCTAATCGTTGACCTCATCTTTGCTCACACGCTCGGTCCAGGATATCCTTAGCATCCTTCTGTAGAACCACATCTTTGTCGCCTTGAGTATCTTCTTCATCTTTGAGGAAATCGTCCAACGATCGCTGCCATAAAGGCTGTCCTTTATGGCAGCGAATGTTGGACGATTTCATGTAACAGCTCAGTATTCTTTTCTTTGTTACCAAAGAACTCTTCCTGTCTTGCAGTACTCTGCCCAGCTTTTAGAATGCGTCCTTGGCCATCCCAATAAGTCTACGGATCTCAGGGTTGCACTTACCCTCCTCTTTCAAAACACTTCCCAGATATTTAAACTTCCGTGTCTGCTTGATTCTAGTGTTCCCGACCTGCAAATCGCATTTCGGGCTCTTCCTTTCACTGATGACAATGCATTCAGTCTTCTTATAGTTTACACTTAGTCCCTTCTTCTCACTCTCCGTTGCTACCTTCTGTAGGAGATTTTGTAATTTCTTTTCAGTGTCTGCTATCAGTACTGTGTCATCTGCATATCTTATGTTGTTAAGATTGTGGCCGCCATTGTTAAATCCCGGTAGGGTTTTCAATTCTCTCATAATTGGCTCGCTGTATAGGTTGAACAGGTCGGGTGAGAAGACGCATCCTTGCCTTACGCTCCTTTCTATTTTTGTCTATACACTGAACTCGTTCCCTATACGCATGCATGCTGTTTGCTGCCAGTATAGGTTCTTGATTATTTTGATATCTTTCCCGAATATATCGAGGTTGCTGAGCAGTCCCAGCAGATAAATTAGTATAGAAAAGCGAAAAGAAAGAACTAAGAACAGGTAGGTATTTTATGCAGTAAAATGAAAACGTTCAAGACGCGAACTTGGAAATACCAAAATCAAGAAAGTACAAACATTTAAATACCTATCCTATATCTATCCTCTTATATGGCACTAATTGCTGGACAAAGATTTCTTCACGGATGAAGAAGAGAATTGAGGCAAATGAAATCCGGTTCTTCAGAAGGATGTTGAAAATACCAGGGGATTGAAAGACGAAGTCTTAGGGAAACTGAAAAAAAAATTAAAAAAAAACAGTTGACATTTCTATGGCGCATGACGGCTTAGAAACTTTGTACCCAAATTATATTGAAGGCAAGAGGGACAGAGGAAAGCAGTGAATAACCTACCTAATGATTCTGTGTAAATAGTTGACAAACAGGCTTGAAGAGAGCCTGCAAAAAGAGAAAACTTAAGAGCTAAATTAATTGATTAAATTTTACTTTACGAAATTGATTTTCAGTTATGAGTTCAATCTCTCAGCTGGGTAGTGCATTCTTATACTTATGGCAAGCAAGAACTGTACAGTACTAAATAAGAATAAGATGAAATATCCCTAAGCAAGTATATAGGAACCCGAAATAACTACCAACGTATATTAAATAAAGTGTTCAGTTCTTTGAAGGCTAATCATATTTGCAAGCCACTGACGATAATCGTAGTGTAAAACACCCGGATGTTTTTTTTTTTTTCATAATAACAAAGATGAAGAAAATGCAAGTGCAAATAATCTAAATAATGACAATTCATCATTCCAGAAATTCAGACAGAAATCGGTTTTTAATTTCATGACATCAACCGTTTATAAGTGTTTTGAAATATTGAAATAAACACCTATTTTTTTCCAGTTTTGAAATTGTATATTCATGCATTTCTTGAAGATATTTGATCCCATATCAGCTTTATCGCCCTTGTGGAGTTACCCCACTTACTTTCCTAACAAAAAATGCCACTAGAGGACGCTTTCTGAATCTATAAATACACTAATATTTTCTATAATTCATTTTTTTTCCTATTTTCTTTAGACACGCCATCATGTAGGTCTAACGTGAAAACGCATTTCTCATCAGAAAAGGAGACACAAACGCACACATAAGCATACTTTATTTGACTTCATTTTTTTCTAGGACTTCTACACACATTTTACATGGACGAACAATTCACAAATCTTTAAATGTTTTCATGAATGTTCATTGTTTTGTCACGTATATGCAATATCATTGTTTTTGTCGTTCACAACACTGTAACTTTTTGTCTTATTAATAATAAATTATCGTTTATTTGTACATACAGTGTAACCCGGATATAAGACACCCTGATATAAGAGAAACCCGGATATAAGAGAGATTTTCTCTGGTCCCAAATTAGAGCCCATACTTACCTAAACAAAATAGACCAAACACGGATATAAGAGAAACCCGGATATAAGAGACTTCTTCCCTGGTCCCGACAACTCTCTTATATCCGGGTAACATTGTATATTGATTTTAGTTGTTTCTTTGTTTTTTATTACCCGGACACACATACAAGTCCGCCATTTTTGTTGTGGGATAAACATTCCAAGAGACACGTGTTTCTCAACTAAAACACACGAGAAGCATACTCCCGCAACATTTTAAGAACAAAAATAAATTTGAAGTTAATTGACTTAATTACTGCCAGAGTGCTTATAAACACAGTTAAACATGAACCATTATATTTTAGGAAAATCTTCATTATTTTAATCGTTTAAAAATAATTTAAATTCAAATTTTCCTTTTCGAAAATTCTTAATCTTTGACTCAGCTAATTTTAAAACATATTACTCTCTGTGGCTTTTTTTTTTTTCAAGGTAGATGGCGCTGCCGTGATGGGAGATAACTAACCAGGATGGCGACACCAATACGCGAATTGTCGTAGTGGATATTGAAGATTTTTCTGGTCCAGGCCGATAGCGAAAAGCGGAAATATCATTTTGAAATCTCTGAATCAATAAGCAAGGTGTCCAGTTTTTGCCGGGCTTACTTCATTTGCCGCACCTCTTAAGGTTTTATTTCTCTTTTCACTGTTCTTCTCCTACCAACCCCGGAGGAATTAGACGCATGTTCCCTCTGACTGACCACATATTACTGTCAAAGGCGGAATATTGTTTATCGTTTGCCTGACCTCTTCCAACAGGAGGACAGACGGGCACTAAGTTGCTGGCTGTCAAAAATGATTGATGAGGTTTCAGCTGAAAGTGGAAAAACCCCCATGAAATAGTTAAGAATGGCAGCAGTAAGAGCAAGGGAAGCAGAAAAAAGCGGGGAGGCCCAGGAAGAAGAGGTTGAAAGTGGAACAAGTGGTGCAAGGCACAGGAGGACAAATAATAATGCGGGTGGCGGAGCTCGCGAAAGGATTCATCAAAGGCGTATGAAGACTAGAAGGAAAAACCAATGACAGTTGGAATCAAAGATCCACTCATCAGAGAGAAAAGAAGCCGAGTTTGGTTGGCGTACTTTGGCTCATTCAATATTTAGCATTTTTACCATGAACACTTCACTCTCAGATGTACGCGCTAAGGCTGCGATTCCATTAGGACTTCAAATATTCAAGAGGCGCAAAGCTCGAAAAGGATTGATTAGAATCAAATGCCGTTATAAATTTCTCAGTGTCAGAGTTAGAAAGCGGTTTGGAACAGAGTCTTATTTTATGTGGGCGTTAATGGCTCTCCACCACTTTCTGTCGCTTAGAATTGTCGGTAATATTTTTTTTTAATGATAGAGCCGAGTTTAAATTGTAGATGAACCACCAACATTCCCTTTTTATTTCATTGGTGAGATGAAAGTTCCAATCGAGCAGACTCTCCCCACGGACAGCTGCTTCGTGGAAGAGTCTCCCAAGATGATGCTTCCCTGATCATTACAATCTTAATTTGTTCATGCTTAGTGTTAACCATTATCTTCTTTATAAAATATGCCTCTTACTTTTTACCTCTCTAGCTCGAGTGTATCTTCGACCTTTTTCGAAGATTAATGTTTATTGCAAAAAAAAAAAAAAAATTGAAATGCATTTAAGGAAGGCATGAATCCATCTCTCTTTAGCCAGGGATTAAATAGCAGGGTAGACTGGGCTATCTATCTTTTAGCAGCAAACGATTCAAGAGAAAAGAGATTATGAATTCCAAATCATGGTAATTTCAACACATGGTAATTCCCAGAAAATAAGGAAATGGAATCTATGCAGTCTTGATCATTCAAAGGAACATGGCCTTTATTTTACCATTTAACATTGCTTTTTGTCCCTGCTCTGCCATCCACATTCAAACAAACTCTCTAAATACCTTACACGTTTCCTTCTCTTGTTTTCAGGATACCTTGTGAGTTTTAAATTCTCCACACCCACTTTCCTCATTATAGGTCCCAGAAACTTCAGTCGTCTCTTATTGCACCTGTTTCCTTGCGGTTCTTATTTTCCTTAAACCTTCCTCACCCGTTTTGTCTATATTTCTGCCACAAATGGGCCGGTGCTCCTGCCATTTATCTAAAGATCTTTGATAAAATCCAAAGAATCAGCAATATTATTGATCCTAATCTGATGTCTCGGCTTTAGTCACTTTCCCATCTCCGTAAAATTGTCTCCCTGTGCTTTTTCTATAAATACTTTCATGGTAACTGTACCTAGATTTTATGAATTTAAGCGCAGTAGTAGACTGGCATCGATATCTCAACAATTTAAAATTGAGTTAGCAAGATGTAACCATAAATTCTATGCTAATAGTTTCTTTTCTCGCACTTCTCGCGTGTGGAACTCCCTTCCGGATCTATGCTTTCCAGCCAACTGTAATCTTCAACATTTTTAATGCAATGTCAATCGCTATCGACTCTCCTGCTGATTACTCGTCTTTTTTTACTCGATCCTTAGTAATGTTTTTGTTTTCTAATTCTTCCACACCCAGTAACCCCTTGCATCTTAGTGGCTTTACTGTCTTGTTTGGGGGCAATTCGATTAAAAAAATATTATTTTTAGGGTTCGTCGATAGAACCACAACTCTTTCGCTAGAACCACATCTCTGTCATTGTTAGAAGATTGTCTAGCATTCACTGTTATATAGGATATTAAATATTGCCTAACAGATCAGTACACTTTTCCTTTTTTCTAACAATGTCTTGGTGTTTTACTCAGTTTCTGAATACTATTTTCTGTTAGAACTGTAGCATGAGTCTCAAGACAAATCATGCCAGAATTGTCTTTTCTGTCAGTGTCCTTCCTAGAATACAGCTGAAGACCTGGCCTGACCTGACCTGACCTGTGAACTCCTGGTAGTCTAGTGGAGACTCGCATAATCGGCACAGTTCCACTTGAAATATATGCTTAGAAAAGATATACAAATACCTACTCAAGAGTGATGAATGGAGCAGTCTCTCAGATATCTTAGTCGAGAATATAAGGTCCAGCATTTGAAAGATGGACCAGGGGCTACACGGAAACACTGTCCGATAGTAATTGACGAAGTCAGTGGTAAAAAAAAAAAAAAAAGTAATCGTAAATGTTTTCATTTAGTCGGCACAGTAACTTCATTACGTAACTTTTTGTTGAGTTTGATTTGGTTTATTTTCTTTTATGGCATATCATCCTCAATGGGTTATTTAATGAGGCAAGATTTTTAGGCTCGATTCGCGTGATTAGAATATGTATTCTAAGTAAGAAATCAGTTTTTAGATTATGTTTCATTGATATTTTTGTAAAGAGTATTTTTATCGAAAGTCAAATATATTACTGCCCTGCACGCAAGCCGCAAGTGGTCCGCTGGCGGGCCGTCAATGCCAACGCCACTGGTCATCTGGTGGCAGCCACCGGTAGGCCACTGGCGGGCTATCAGAGGTAACATTGACGAAAGGAACACACCGGAAGTCCGATAGCAGCTGTAAACGTTAGTGGCATGCCACCCAGTAGAAGATTGGTAGCTTGCATGTAGGGTAGTAATATTTTTTTGTCAAAAATGTATTGCTGGTATTTTTACTATATTTTTTACATATATTTTTATACGTTCATTGTGTTTTCACCACAGTTTTGGGATTAAATATTTGCCCATAGCTCGGACCCTAACAGGTGCTACCACCCAGGGTCATGGTTAAGCTGGGAAGAACAGCAATTAAGAGGTTGTTCTACACTCCTCAAAAACTCCCGATCAGTGGCCTTGCTGCCGCTTGTATTTTATCTTCATACGACGATACATTTGACTTTTTTTTTACTTGTATCGGTTTTCACCCTGGTCGGGTTGAACTGGCTTCCTCCCGAGCAAGCACAGCATCACGGACCATCGCTGCCCACGCTCGCCGATCCTGAGCCAGGTCACACGAAATGGCGAGCCAATCGCGACTCCATCGTCGAAGACCAACTACTTGTGGACCCGATAGATCATCATTGATTGTGCTAGCCCACGTCCTCAGCTGCCCACCGACACGTTTTCGCCAGCCAGGAAGAGAAGGAAGGAGAAGTACATTGCGGATGAGCTCTCCCTCCGAGGATCGAGCTGCATGCCCGAACCATCGGAGACGACGCCGGAGCAGGACGGGTGGAAAAGGATGGAGACTCAGGCGACGACGTAGAGTGGCTGTGGGCACACAATCGATTCGGCGGCATCGTTGAATGCAGCGAAGGCAATCGTTGTCGAACACTTCAAGCTTTCGTAGGTCAACCGCTCTATGTGGCCACGTTTCGCAGCCATAGAGAAGGATAGTCCGAACAATAGCCTGATAGATGCGCCCCTTCGTAGCCGTGGAAATCTCCCGTCGCCGCCATAGTGACCGCTTGAGACGCACGAATGCGGCCCTTGTAGCCCCTATACGGTGTTCAACCTCAGTAGCAGCCTGCCCGGATGGTATAATGGTTGAACCGAGATAGACGAAAGACTGCACGTCCTCCAGACTGACCCCGTCCAGCGTCAATAGCTGCCAGTTGACTGGATCAACCAGGGACGGCATAACTTGGGTCTTCGAGGCATTGATGGTCATACCCACATCCCGTGCTGCAGCTTGCACACGGTTGAGCGCAGATTGCACATCGTCACAGTTCGATCCGTCCAAGACAATGTCGTTCGCGTAGGCCAGATCAGACAGCCTGACATTTGTGGGAATAAAATAAAAATACAAAATTAAATAAAAATACAAAATAAACTAAACATAAAAATCTCCCAGGAGTCCTCTGACAGGAAAGACAATTTACGCATGTGCAAAAAAAAGAGAGATTTCCTGGCGCCAAAAATAAACTAGAAGAATCTATCTCTTTCTCGGTTGGACCTTTGACTGGTGAACACATGCCAACTGTTCGGGAAGGAAATTCCCCAACAAGAGCTCGTAGGAATCCAAAAGAAGGAAATAAAATCAGTGTCCTAAACTGTCCCTCTAGTGTCTCTGTATCCTTCCGTCTTTTCTTTGTCAATTTATTTCAGCGATGAAGGCATTCAACAAGTTTTTGGATGTTTAGGTGAAAGAATCAACCCAGCACTAATAGCCATAACATCCATACATTCCGACCAACCGCAACTCCAGCGTAGTCTCGAAGGGCCTTGCTGGGGATGTAGTCGATTGTATAATTGTATAAGGTAGGATAGGACGATACATAACTTTGCATCTTCGAGTTTCTGTTTCAAAATTTCCTTCGTTTGTTATTGAACTACTAATATAATTGAATATTTGCATTTGTTATTATTAGCATCCTCGATATGAAACTCGAATCTTACTCTCTCTCTTTCCACAATCTTCTTTACTGCCGTCCTTTTTGCTTTCTTACAATTAATGGCCAGCCTTTTCTTCTCGCTTGTTTATGATTTGTCATCATAATTCTCTTTTGTCTGTTATATTGTTCGATTGTTTTGCTAAACACTCATTCTTCAACGGGTTAAGAATAGCTTTCCGTCTCGGGGGTGGGGCCAAATAGAAAAACAGATGTAGAAAAAAATGTGTTACGCCAATCTCCTGAATGTAAAGAGTTTGCCTGCTGATAAAATCAGTATTTGAATTTCTGGCTTTTAATTTACATGATTTCTATGCTATATTTAGTCTCTTTACCTTTCCTTTCTACATTATCTATCTATCTATCTATCTATCTATCTATCTATCTATCTATCTATCTGTTCTGTGTATTTAAGCAGCAAATATTCTTTATGGAAAGTACTATTAAAAACGACAGACATTTCGTGTTGATTAATTTTAATGCCCAACTTTTTCAACGTACAATTAAACCTTCTCAGACAAGAAGGAAATTTCATCAGAAATTCTCCAAATTTCAGATAGACAGACAGATAGATATATAGATAGATAGATAGATAGAAGGATTTTTTACGCGTAGCTTAGATATGGCAGAAGGTCGAACGTATGTAACACTCGAATTCACTACTCGTAATTGATCTAAACATTACACCACATTGTGGTACCCAAATGGTGATTTTCTAAGCGTAGATTAGATATGGCACAAGGCCGAAAGTATGGGGCATCTAGTGAGAATTGAACTCACTAATCAGTCGTAATTGATCTAGTGTGGCAAGCTTGCTAAACATTATACCACATCGAGTGTTCTAAATATACCTCTTAAACATCGAAGACAGAATTATAAATATATATATATATATATATATATATATATATATATATATATATATATATATATATATATATATATATATATATATATATAAAAAATTCCCAAGAGGATAGAATCCATGTAGAACTTAATGTCCAGGACAGAGTAAGAATTTGAAAAAAAAAATTGAATTTGTAGGTCTGATTATTTGGATCGTGATTACGATTTGAGTGTAATAAATTATAACCATGGAATATTAGTGTTTGAGCGTTATATACATGCATATATATATATATATATATATATATATATATATATATATATATATATATGTGTGTGTGTGTGTGTGTGTGTGTGTGATAATCTGAGAGATATAGTAAAACGAAGAAAATTAGATAGGTGGCTAGAAAGATAGCTAGATAGATCATTTAAATTAATCGACATAAAATGTCGTTTTAATAGTATTTGTCAATCTATCAATATATATATATATATATATATATATATATATATATATATATATATATGTTATACTGAAACACACCTATTCTATTGTTAATAGACTCTCCCACATATAATAAGTATTAGTAGTGGCAGTCGCCAGGGAGCTCAGTGAGTTGGTCTGAGTTCAGTCTGAAGTCGGACGACCAGCTGACTGGTTGAACTCTCTGCCTTCGAGCGGGGAGGAACCCGAACGAGGCTACGCCGAAGGGCGGATTCTCTTTCAGGGTGTTAAGCCGACCCTGAATCCGTTTATACGGCCTTGTGCCACATGACGCTCTCGTGGTGGGGTGACTAAATACTCTCAGTGAGTTGGTGTGTCAGTCGATGTCGGACATTAAAGTATCAACCACCACAACTAGATTGCTGCGTCATTAACTATTATTTCAAGTTCCTAACGTTTTGTACGTCGAAAACTACTCTACAACAATACACACACACACACACACACACACACACACACACATATATATATATATATATATATATATATATATATATATATATATATATATATATATACTGAATCTATGGAGGACATGCCACTCAGGCAACTTTCCCAATAACTGACAGTCTGGGAAAATGGTTTCATGCAAATTCTTCCCTGGACACCACAACATTAATCTCGTCAAGTCAAGAATCAACAGTTATCTATCATCCTTATCTTAATATTCACTCCTGTATAGAGATTTCATTCAAATATTTGCCTTTATTTTTCATTACCTTCTCTAAATTGAGTGGCTCTCAAGCCTTATATGATATGAATTTGACATAAGAAAGCGAGCGTTTTTGCTTGACGGCGCGTTCTTTTTAGCTTCACTTCCATATCTCAGTGGCCGGCTGTTGAAGCTACGATTTGGCAACACCAGTTACCTGTTTCATTTTTGGGTCCGTGACTACAGATAAATCAGAGAGTTGATTCTTGAATATCGAACCGACAAGAAGATATTTCAGGTGGCAATCTTTGTCGACCAAGTCATAATGAATCTAATTCACAGAAGAAAAGAAAAAAAAAACGCAAAATTAATCAAGGAAAGACGAAGAGGAAAATAAAGGGAAAAAAGCGATAAAAAGATAGCGAAAACAAAATCTTCAAACATCGAGAAACAGGCAAACATGAAGGAAAATAAAGAAGCAAATGGAAGAAGAAAAAAACTATGAAAATTAAAATATGAAATAATCAGAACAATGAAAAAAAAACAAAAAGAAAATAAAAAAATATATATATATATATTTCTCGGTTAACACGTGGGGCCAAACCAAAACATCGAATTTATTTCGCAACTTACCAAAACCAGCAAAACATTTTTCTCAATCCCCCCAAAAAAATATTTGCGAAATCTGATCGCAGTTAAATTTCCTCTATTTATCAGCCGCTTGCATCCCCCAAAAAAACGAGTGATGAGGAGAAAATATAGCCTATGTTTGTTTGTTTCATAATTGATTGACCTGTTTTTTTTTCTTTTTTGCGGAATTTTGATGTCATCTGAAGTATGTCTCACAATAACTGATTTTCCTCAATATGACCTGAATTGTGCTCGTGATGAAATATACGAAAAATGGATGCTACATAGAAAGATCGGTCCTACATAAGTACAAGATCTACGTGCACGATTCTTCTAAAATACGTGATCTACCTTAAAGAAAATTATGTACATGCATAACTTTACGTAAGTAGAATCTAAATACCAAAACCTTATTAGAACCTCATATAGATTTCATTTTTTTATCATATGGTATCATTTGTTTAGTATATTATATTTTATTAAATAAAGACTACTTCATTTTCTTGTCTTATTCCGTATATATCTTTTTTTAATGTATATTTTAATGTAGAGAATTTTCTCAACGCGTAGATCACATACGTTAGCGATGAGTTGTTCTGGTAGATCAGACTCGGTAGGTAGGAAGATCATGTACTTAAGTAGCAACAGAAGACGCTATAAATAAACACTTAAGATCTGAGTCAACGGTGTTATCTAAAAGCTATGGCTATGAACAACATCACGAAGGTAAAATTTCTTCGCACCATGAAAGGAATCGGAAAATGGACAGTTATAATATCTTGAAAAAAAAAAGCATGGGTTGATCCATGGTTATCTTTTTAAAATTTATTTCTTTTTATATTTATTTTTTTGTATACGTTGTATTCTTCCCGATGACACCAGTTTCCGTCTAGGTATATATGTCCATGACACAACTATTGTAATGTATTGTGTTAATATTTAAGTTTACCTCGTTTCAACGATAATTCTTCTTCCGCTACTTAATTTCAATACAATTTGATGTATGTAGGTCCTTACTTTCTGTACAGACAATTATTTTTATTTCATGGGTGACTTTCCCTGGATTTTGCAATTAATTTCAATTATTCCCAAATTTATTTCCAAGTTATAAAAATTGGTATCGTACAAAAAATCTCCGAAAAAAAAGCTATCTCTCCCGAAGGACGTTCGGCTTGCTCAGGGATTTGAGAGTTCCTAAATCTTTGCATATTCTCAGCACTGGAAGTTCTCCTGGCTGTCGTTTGATCTCGGTTTTCATTTGCACAAGATTTTCTTTTCCTCACTGCAGCCTTGACGATTTTCATTGCAATCTGGAGATTTCTTTTTATATTTATTATTTGCATACCTTGTATTTTTCCCGGTACCATTAGTTTTCCATCTAGGTATACATGTCGATGACACAACTATTTACAATCAGTAATCCAGAGCGGTCCGAACTAGACGCTGCTCTCGAAAATAATCATCGATCACTTGTTAACTGGGGAAAGGAATGGATTGTAAATTTTAATTTCGATCGCCATGTTCTGTCTTCCTGAAATTTGTTCTTTTGTTGTCCTTTCTCCTCGCTAAAGTCTTCTCGCTCTCTTCCACTCGCAGTAAGTCCTTGCGTCTTAGTGGTATTATCGTTTTTCTCCGGGTGAAATAATTAAAACAGTTTGTGCCTTCTTTGTCTCATGTTTTCAACTGACATAAAATGAAGCGAAAAAATCTCCATCGTATATATAAATCATAAAAATAACACTGACGTAATTACGAGAGGCATACTACTGTTGCATGCGATAGGCAACAACTACAGAAAAACTCAAAATTGATCGCTGTATTTAAGCATTGTATTAATACTTAAGCTCACCTTTTAAAAGTTCAACGATAATTCTTCTGCTGTCACTTAATTTAAAACTATATGATGTACGTAGGTCCTTACTTTCTGTACAATTATTTTTAATTCATGGATGACTTTCGATCATTTTTGCAAATAATTTCAATTATTTCCTAATGAATTTTCATGTTATAAAACTTGTTATCGTACAAACAAATTCGTCGCAAAAAACAATCAGTGAAAACAATCCCAGTAATGAAAATATGGGAGTCCAAAATTCCAGGATTGCGAGTCGTGAATATTTATAATTTGCTCACGAAGAAGGCCTGATTCCAAAATGGTATGGTATATTTTGCTACGGCTTCTAAGAGTAAATTTGAAAAAGTGTGACACATTAACCAACTGACATTCTCATTTCTCATATAGATTTACAACAAAAGACTTATTTTCAACTGATGTGTATTAAACCAAAATAAAATAAAACGGATATTCCCCATGCCCTTTTTGAATGGTTATTCTTTAAATCACGATGAGTCATCGGTCAAGGACATTAACAGCGAATATTTAACGCTAGATTTAGAAAGACTTTTAGATTTTATTTTAGAACCAATAATTGTAGCAATATGCAAATGTTTCAGATGAAAACTGGTCGATTATTATCAACTTGTGCATCGCTATTGGAACACTGGGATTTTTATCCCGTAAAGCCTCCTACTTTGAATTGCACAGTCTTGATGGCGGTGTTGGCCCGTGAAAAACAGCGCCATTGTCGTCAACGCTCAACTGACAATATCTTTGCGCTCGACTTGGTGAATTTACAAACGCTGACCTTCGGCTCTTGTTCATGCGAGCTCGCGCACACACACAACCGTCCTTGCTTGTCGGGTGCAATATTTGAAATCAAGGAGACAGCAGATTTGGAATTGCATCCGATTGGCCACGTGATAACCTTATTTGACGCCACTTCGCGGAAATTCTGTCAAGAAAGGTTATCAGAAGATGAAGCCCATCTGTAACCTGTTGCGACGGGCAACAAGCATTGCCAGGCTTATGTTAAAATTTTCACCGACACAGATTTGCTTCATTACAATTCATTTTACCCGGTGTCTAACAAATGCATTTCGTTGTCACAATAACAAGCCGATGATGATTAAATATCGTATCTGAAGTTATCATCATGTTGTTGCAAAGATTAGTGACTCTAAAGGGTCCCTGGGACCCCAAAACGGATTAATGAAATGCCGCGAGCGAAGAGAATCGGATTAACTAGACTCCCATATTTAAATATTATCTGTAGAGAGAAGTCGCCTAACCGATTATAACACTGCGGGAATTGAATATATTTTCTTTTCGAAATCCTTTTGGATTGTAACAAGCACTTCAGCATTCTGTGACGAGAAATAACAACCAAATGTTACAATCGGATTGAATATATTTTCTTTTGAAAATCCTTACAGATTGTCAGCACTTTGCTATGGCAACTGAATATTTTAGTCAAATTACTTATCGTCAAGAACAAGATAGAACTGGAATGCTTTCCGGCGAATCATTCATACGAGTATCATCGCCTTTATTCTGCTTGGTGCCATCTTCAGCCTGATTTATTCTTCGTAATTCTTGATTTTGATTTGATTGGTAAATTTTATGCGGTTTATCAAGCCTTTGCAGGTTATTTAAAGCCAGAAAATATTTTTAGATTGTCATTTTTTTTTTTGGGGAGATCAGTGGATAAGTAAGTTATAATACGGACTCCATTTAACCAGCATTGACTTTGGATAGTATTGTCAAATATTTTATGTAAAATTCATAGATATGTGTTATCCAATGAAATAATTTGTACTATTATGTATAGCGAGTAAGCATGAAAAGCAATTAAGTCCCAATTTTCAATTTCAGATTGATATTTTTTTTTTCAGATTTTTATTTAGTATTTTTTCATTATTATAGCAATTTGCAGTGTCAAGAGATTATTTGCAAGAACTAGAATTTAGTATTATGGCTCGTAAAAAAAGAACTAACAATGAATGTAAAGAACTATATAATCAAAGAAATTAGCAAAGGAAAGTCTTCGCTTCAAATTTCTAAGGATTTGAAAAGGGATCATCGAACAATCAAGAAAATATGTCAAATGGGAATTCAACCAAGGAAAAAAAAAGTCTCAGGCTGAATTCAGGAATTTAACAAAGCGAGATCTATCACATATCCGAAGAGAATTAATAAGAAACCCAAATGCGTTAAGTGCGTTCATATTTGAGGCCGCTGGAGCTCCTATGGTGTCAAGGGAAACAAGGTGTAAAGCATTAAGGAAGTTTGCTGATGTAAAAAATCAAATAAAGAAACACATTTTAACAAAAAAACATAAGGAAAGAAGATTGCAGTGGGCAAAAAGTACATGAAAACTGATTTCAGTAAAGTGCTTTTTACAGACGAATCAAGGATCACCCTCGATGGGCCCGATGGATGGGCTCGAGGATGGGTTTGCAAGCAACATGACTCAAGAAAATTTTTTAAACGCCAACAAGGCGGCGGTGGGATCATGATATGGGCTGGGATTATTGGTAATGAGCTCGTGGGTCCATTTAAACTGAAAGACGGGGTTAAAATGAATTCCAAAAGTTACTGTGATTTTCTAGAGCAATATTTCTTTGAATGGCTTGATAACCAGTCTTTAGCCAAGCGTAGATCTATGATCTTTATGCAAGACAACGCACCAAGTCATGCATCAAAGTTTACTAAATCCTGGTTGAAAGAAAAGGGATTTGTTGAAGATTCTCTTATGGACTGGCCTTCAAATAGCTGTGACTTGAATCCCATTGAGAACCTGTGGAGCATCCTCAAGAGAGATATTTATTCTAATGGAAGGCAATTCAACAGCAAGTGTGACCTCTGGGAGGCAGTTAAAGTTGCTGCAAACAACTTACCAGCCGCTAAAATTGCAAATCTAACATCAGATGTTGACAATAGGCTGCTAAGAGTTATTGAAAAGAAAGGAGCATTTGTGCAATAAATTTTAGGAGGTTCTTATTATTTTTTGTTAATATATCTTTTATTTTTAAAATAAAATGTTTTTTTTTATGTTTTTCCTTTAAGAAATTGACGAATTTGTTCTAAAATCTTTTCATATTATTTTTTTTACATTAGTTTTACAAGGTATAATAATGTAAAAGTATCAAAATAAATAGTTGCAAATAAACTACTGACAGTCAAATTAGTCTGTTTTGTTAACTTAGTAAAATTTTTTCCAACCAAAAACAATAGTTTTCTCTATCACTATATATCTAAGTTAATAATATTGAGTAGAATCTAAACAACATCATAATAGGACTTTTAACATTAAAGACGCAACTCTTTATACCAATTCATAACTTGCATATAATAAATAAATTGTTTTAGAAATTGTTGCCATTTTAAATTTTGTATATTTTAAAAATTTGTTACGTCACTATAATTTGTTAACATAGTTGTTAATTTTCTTATATAAAAATATATTGCTGGTATTTTTGCTGTAAAATATGTTTTAGACTTTCATAGTATTTTGTTTTTGTTTGAGGATTCGCTATTTGCTCACAACTGGGATCCCAACAGGTTACTACCACCCCATGTAAAGGTGGACTTGGGAACAACGACAGTCAAGAGGTGGTTCCACGCTCCTCAAAACGACCAATCTCCCGATCAGTGGCCTTGTTGCCAGATGGAGCATATCGCCATACCAAGGACTAGTGATCATCCTAGGTAAGACGATAAACTACGTCTAACAGCCCGTCCTGGGTATGACAATAAACTATATCCACGTCCTGGGTAAGACGATAAACTACATCCGCGTCCTGGGTATGAGGATAAACTGAATCCGCGTCCTGGGTATGACGATAAATTACATCCGCGTCCTGGGTAAGACGATAAACTACGTCCAGCAGCAAGGCCTCTGATCAGGAGGGTTTTGAGAAGCGTGAAACCACCTCTTAATTGCTACTGTTCCCAGGTCCACCTTGACCCGGGGTGGTAGCACCTGTTAGGGTCCCAGCTATGGGAAAATAGTTAACCCTCAAACTGGGGTCAAAACCCTATGAAAGTGTAAAAATTGGTTTTAATACCAGAAATACTTTAAAAAGTAAAAACATATATTACCAGCATTCTTGAAAAACAAATATTACAAGCAATAATTAAAAAAAAAAAAATATTACCCGCAAAAGAAAATTCTTACCAGAAATAGATTTTTTGAAAAAATATTAGCAACAATGAAAATTTTGTCGGCATTAAATAACGCATTGGGGTGTTGATATGCCGTAAGACAAACCAAACCAAACCAAACCAAACCAAACCAGGACTAGTGACAGTACGGGAACCAATGTTTTAACGTGATTAGCCGTTGTCCTTCGTAATGTTGTTTGGAGGTGAAGTCTCATCATTCTCTGCAGCATTATTTCATCATAACGTTTCGGCGCATATGTTGTGCAGCCTTCCTCAGGCTCAAACAATTTATAACTGGTTTCGTTTCTTTTATAAAAAAAAATTTGCAGACAAAAGCAATCGATATGTAAGCATTTATTTTTATGCGTAAAAGTTTTTTTTTAATGAAGAATTCATTAATTAATGAAAGATATTAACCCAATGATTAAATAATATCAATAAACTCAATGATTAAATAATCAATTCATTAATAATTCATCCAATTAATAATTCATTTATTCAATCAATAATTCATTTATTTTTATACGTAGAAGTATTTTTTTAATATCCATTATTTTTTAAAAATTTTTTTAGTTTACTGAGATCAGATTTTAATCCAAGATTTATGATTCTCATGAGTTTTTCAACAAATATTAGAATGAACACACATTATCACACATTTTGCATAAAAAGGGAAATTGTTTATCAATGAACGGACTTCAGATCACCAGTTTGCGTTTCCACATTACATTGTCCGTCAGGGGAGCGTTAAATTCCGTTATCATATTCAAATAAGCAACGGGTAATGAAACACTGACAATAGAATTTTTAAATTACGGAAGGCTATAAAGGTCAAATTACTTGCTCTGCTGAGCGCAGTCAGTTGCTAAGTTTAGCTTATTATAGTACAAGCCTGCAAATGGAGAACATCTAATGAATATGTAAATTTGTTGCATTAGACTGGATTGGTTAGCACCAAAAAAAATGAAAAAGACCATTGGCCGGAGATACTAATAAAATAGGGTTTAATAAACTTTCATTGTTACAAATAAGGATTGAATTCTATCAGCCTACGTGGGCGATCATGGCTTTCCACAAATTCCAGTCCTTTCTATTCCTTACTAAAGCTTGTCATTTTACTATATCTTCTAATCTCTATTCTTTCAGCAATTTACATGAGCTCGTTCTTTTATATGCTGTCACCTTTTAGGACGTGGGCCGTTATCGCACTCCATAAGTTACTGTTCTTTGTAGCTCTTAGTAAAGTTTTTCTTTTGGCTAGATCCACAAATAATAATAATAATAAGTTAGTTTCAAATGGGTGTAGAAATACAAGCAAAGCACATACACCGACTGAAGCTGCAAAATACTGTAAAAAGAAAGCAATAGAAAATGCAATCGACCAGATACAGAAATGGTGGCAAGATAAACCGCTTCATGGTCAATACTCTGCCCGTGCCAAACAAGCTGAAATAGACAAGTCCCGGACCCATTAGTGACTACGTAGTGCAGGGTTGAAAGCTGAAACCGAAGGTTTTATCCTTACTGACCAGGACAAATGCTTGTTAACTAGAAATTATCATACACACGTACTAAAATATTCTGGTAGCCCAAAATGCAGATTCTGTGCTAAATATCCAGAAACAATTGATTATCTTGTATCAGGTTGGACGATATTGGCACCAGATGAATATAAAACAATATCTGAACTGGTAAATCTGCAACTTTTACGGAAAGGAAACTGAAATAAATTTGTATGAACACCACCCAGACCAGGTTACGGAAATAGGACCTGTATCAATTTTATGCGACTACACGATACACAGAGACAGAAGAATCAAAGCTAATCGCCCAGACATCGTTATTAGAGACTAAAAACTAGACAAAAATTCATCCTTATTGATATAACTTTCCTTGCAGACTGCAATGTATCTTTGAAGATCTTCAAAAAATTATCAAAATACAAGGACCTTGAAATCGAAATCTTAAAAATGTGGCACATAAGAACATCAACAATCCTGTTGTAGTTGGAAATATGGATTGATTGGAAAAATTCCAACAGACTCATTGAAGGGATTAGTGGAAGCCCATGCCTTAAAGAAATAACAAAAAATGTTCTCACGAGTACAGCCCACACTTTACAAAAGGCTTTATCTCTGTAAAATATGTTTCGTTTTTGTTTTTTGGTTTTTTTAATTTTAATTCCTCCGTGGAAAATGTCATGATCCCATTTATGAAATTAGGTTTCTGAGAGGGACCCGGAAAGAAATGAGTACACACCAGAAATCAAAGGAATAATAATAATAATAATAATAATAATAATAATAATAATAATAATAATAATAATAAGGTTGTACGGTGTTGGCACCCACTGAATATAAAAATTGACATGACAGAAAATTCCAATATCTGCACTGGAAAATCTGCAACTTCTATTTGAAAACTGAAAATTTTGAAACTGGTATGAACACCACCCAGACCCGGTTACGGAGATAGGACCTGTTACAATTCTATGGGATTACACAATACACACTGACAGAACAATCAAGGCCAACCGGCCAGATATTGTTATTAAAGACCACAAACAAAAAACGGTGCCACCTTTGATGATATGGCAGTCCCTGCTGACTGCAATGTATCTTTGAAGATATTCAAAAAGTTGTCAAAATACAAGGACCTTGAAATAGAAATCGCGAAAATGTGGCATATAGGAACATCAACAATCCCTGTTGTAGTTGGAGCCCTAGGACTGGTTGGAAAAGATTCCAGTAGACTAAGTGAAGGGATTCCTGGAAGTCCATGCCTCAAGGAGATACAAAAAATTATTCTGACAAGTACAGCTCACACCTTACGAAGGGCTTTATCTATGTAATAATTTTTTTTTTGTCAGTGGAAAGTGTCATGACGCCATTTCTAACCTTAGGTCCCTGGGCGGGACCCGGAAAGAAATGTGTAAACGCCAGAAATCAAAGAAAATAAAAATAATAATAATAATAATAATAATAATAATAATAATAATAATATGAGACATTACAATACAGAAACACAGGGCAATCAAAGCTAATTTACCAGACATCGAGATCAGAGATAGCAAAGACAAAATGTGCTTTTTTATTAACATGACAGTCCGTGCAAACTACAATGCATCTTTGAAGATCTTCAAAAAACTATCAAAATACAAGGACCTACATGTATCTATCTATGAGGCCAAGTATCTGCTCAAACACATTGACCACAATTTAAAGAGATTACAAAATAGAATATTAATATAGTATGTGGCAACTTTTAATATTCTTAGAATCCATTTCTTATATATCTATACACACATATAATCTTATATAACTGGACACGATTAATTTATAACGGTGTATATATAATATCACCTTTATAAGTATAAGGCCTGGTGCCGAACAGATTAAATATGCAGTCCCGACCTTTTATTCGTATATTTACACCCTTATATTATATTCACACGCTAAGTACTAGTTTAATTTTGGTATTTATGCAAAAAGGAGAGTTTCTCCCTTGATATCTTGCTTACTTAATTGTAAATTTAAATAAGTTTTTTTTTTTTCGTTATTCTTCGCCTTTCGAACTTAAGAATTTGAATGATATAAATTATAAATGATTATTTCTAATATTTTAGACAACAATACTTAAATAAACAAGTCTTAATGCATAACTTTGAATCATAACGTCGAGAACGCGTTCTCTCTAACAGTCAGAATATACTCCGCATCTCATGATTACAAGACTGCATGAAACTCCGAGTCGTGCTATCGACGTTGGATTATTATTATTATTATTATTATTATTATTATATCTACAGGATGTCCATGAAGTTCGTGTGTACTTTTAAAAAATTATAACTTTATTTGTATTTGTGATAGAAATAATCTGTAAAAAATGTTATAAAGTTTAATGTACCTAGTTTTAAGTATAGCTAAAATAACTAATGTGATTTCAGACGTTACTGTAAATCAGTTGGCAAATGTTTTCCGTGAACTGCAAAATCGTATTACCTTTTGTATTGCTAATGATGGAGGGCATGTGGAAACTTAAATAAAATTTCAATAAAATCTTAAAAAACATAGATTTACTTCTTTCTAATCCTTTTTATAAATTATTTCTATCGCAAATACAAATAAAGTAATAATTTTTTTTTTTGCACAAGAACTTTTATGGACACCCTGTATCTATCTATATCTATCTATATATATCTATCTATCTATATATATATATATATATATATATATATATATATATATATATATATATATTTTCAAAATTTAAAAATAAATATAAATAATAATAATTTTTTTACCTATCATAATTTTACATAAACCCCACCACACGTATATACATACATGCGAGGGAGTATTATTCAGCGGAAAAAAAAATAATATGACATGTATACATTCACGAGACATTCACGAGACATTCACGAGACATTTCCGCCACACTTCCAATGTTTAAATTTCAACATACAAATGCGTATGTATAGACACAACACCACCCGTATACATACATATGTCATATCCGAAACTGCCCACATATGTTTATATATGTATGAGTCCCGACGGACGACCAAGTATGTATATGTGTCTGCATACATCGATGTTTGCGTTAGTATCGATGATGAATGACAAAACGACGAAATTTCCCCACCACTTCCACAATAACACCAATACACGCAATCTACATAAACCCAAAATTTTTAAAAATTAATCAGTTTGTCTGACGATCGCAAAAGCGTGAAACCCAGGGTCACAAACTCACATCAATCCAACCAAATATATTATATATCTATCTATATATTGAACGCTTTCTATATATATATATATATATATATATATAAATATATATATATATATATATTTATTTATATTTATATACACTTTTATACACACACACAATCACACAAAAACACACACACACACACACACACATTGTATATATATATATATATATATATATATATATATATATATATATATATATATATATATATATATATATATGCATATATATATATATAAGTTAAATTATCATGCTGTTTTTATCCCTATAATTTTAGTTTTTCAATAATTATATTTATATTTAATTTAAAAGCTCATTTCTCAAAATCTATTCAAATTAAATTCAAAAAAAAAAATTTATTTTGATGAAATTAAATATTTTGTATGTTCAAGTCAAATGTACACCAGGAATGTCTTTATTTGCTTTGTCTGCATTTACGGATGCGATTATACTTGATTCATCAGGTGATTGTAAATTCCTGAAAAAAAAAAAAAAAATCGAAACACTTTTTGAAATTTGTATCGATTTTGACATGTTTTCGATGTAAAATAAAAAAATATATATATATATATGTTTATACTTTTTTTTTACATACATATATATATATATATATATATATATATATATATATATATATATATATATATATGATTGTTTATGTTAACAAAACAAAGTCCAATAAATTACTTGAGTTCCGCGTGTTTAAATGCGAGCAGTTGTTTGTAAACAAGATGCATAGTAGTAAAAAAAACAAAAAAAAACAATTGACTTACAGTATTGTCACGTGACAACTTATTTAGTATTGTTTAATATTGAAATTTCTTTATGTTAATCATTATTATGTATAACAGTATATATGTATAAGTATGAAATCTATTAAAGAATTCAATAGTTTTATCCAACCAATAACTAAAAAAAATAAATTTTGAGAAATTGAAAAAATTCGAAAATAAAACAGTAGAATAAAAGACATTTGAGTGGCGTTTCATTTCAGTTATCATTGAACTTGAACATTACACAAGACAATACAATGAAAGATTGATTATGGAAAGACATATTATGGAAATTACAAGAAGACAGATGTGGAATCAAAACCAAAAAGTCCCAACCCCCAACAAAGAAGAATTAAACAATGGAACTTCACGGCAAATTAATTAAAAAACAAAAGTAATCATATATGTAATAACATTAATCTCTTTACGAAGAAGAATTCTGAATGGGAAAGATTATTTGTTCTATTAATAACGGCACAGAATAATTATGTAGTAAACCTTTAGTTTTTATATCAATGTCAAGTATTTCATCATGAAAATATAAAGTACACTCTTGTTGAAATTAATTGAAACAACAGCTTTAGTTTCATTTCTTTCAACTTACGGTCAGTTTTAAACCCATTGGAGTGACAAAGGGTAAGTGATTTCTATTTCTTCCTCAGATTAGGTCATTTGCAGTGGTGTGCAGTAATATAAATGATATTTTAATTTAAATATCCAAAATTTGTTTTAAAATTGAAAAATATTGCGTCATCCGTGATTGCATCAGATATCACGCCTTGACACTATTGTCTCCACTGTCGATGAATATGAAAAAATTCGAATGAAATTATATCAAAGAAGACGAAAGAATTTTAGATCCGTGAATGAATATGAAGGATTCACACAAGTGCTTTATGGAATAAAACGGAACAAATTTAGATCCTTCGATGAATATGAAAGACGTAGGAATCTTAGATCCGAGGATGAATATGAAAAATTTACACAAGTCCCTTAAGTGTAACAGAACGAATAACAATGAACTGGAACGGTAGTATAAGAAGCAACTAATTTTATTTTTACTTTTACAAAATCTATATAACAAAATCAAAGTAATTTATAGATAAGGAGACACGCTTGTTTTACAAACGTAAATTTAATAAAATCCCTACACGGACGTATTTTATTTTGTTTTCAAAACTTAACAGTTGGAACGTTTATTTATAACTTGCTTTTGCTATCTGAATAACATACTCATCACCTCAAATATATTAGACATACTATAGTGGCGAAGTCTTTCGGTATGACATCTTAGTGATATATTAACCGGTGTTTGTGTCTGGCGTCAGAGAAAAGGCTAAATGCACATATGAGCTTACAGTGTTAGGTCAGTTGCTTTTTTGAATTTGCAATTGTCTAATACAAAAACAAGTGTCTTTATATTGGTGTGAAACTGTGACGCTATTAATGATGATGGAAAAACTGCGCTTGGTTTAAATGTAGTAAGAAAAGGGGATATTAGAGTAATTAGGTATCTTTTAGAAAGTAAGTTGAAACTGATTTTAGTGATAGGTTTCACAGAGGCAGCCCTGCTGCTGCTGCTATGAATAAAGATAAACTGAAACATGCTGGTGCACTCATTGCACCTGATAGAAGATCCATATCTAAAAATTCTGTTACATTCTTCGGCTTTTGTAGTTACATGGTGGCCGGAGAAAAGGCGTTCCTTCAACGCTGATGCTTCAGGTAGAAAATATATTGGAAACCCTGTTCCGTTCATAAATTTAGCTGTGATCTGCGTGAATATGGAAAAAAAGTTCTGGAGATTTGAGGAGATATGTTATCACTCAAACTCCAGTAATAACCAGACATAATGATGTTGTCTGGGACACTTTTAGTAAAATTGTCCATCCCTATCCCTGTACAACCTATCAACATCTGATTTCGGGTTGTGCATCCTCATTGGGGTAAGCATTTTTCTGGTCTTGGTGTCCAATCTTTTAATGACATTCAACTTCCATTTAATACTGTGGAAGCTGTATGTTACTACGGCTATAGTTAAGGTGTTGATAGTCTTCATTTTATTGGCCCAGTGCTCCGATTACTATTGGTACAATCTCAGTCTTCATTCCCCACATCCTGTTAATCTCGATCTCCGGGTTTTTGTATTTGGAGAATTTCTCGATAATTTTCATGGAAGTGTTTCTCTCAAATAATACTGATATGTCAATAAGCATAGACTTCCTGAATTCCTTGTCTTTTATAATTATATCAAGCCTGTTGTCTTTTATTTCCCTGACAGTTTGAATTGGCATATCCCAGAGGATAGTTACATCCTTATTTTGTGTAATTGTGTCTGGTTGGTGCTCATACCATTTCTCAGTGGTTTCGATTTTGTGCTTTTTGTATGCCTTCCAGTGCACATATGTTGATACCTTTTTATCTCTGTGAATATATTCATTCTTCCTAGTTCCGGACATCCTGAGATAATATGGTCGTTAGTTTCATCATATTTTCTGCATTTCGGATTAGTTCCACCCTTGATTAAGTGACCGTGATAGGGTCTGGTTTCGAGGCTTTCGTCCTGAGCTGCAATAATTAAACCCTCTCTCTCTCTGCTTTCAACACGGTTCTCCTCGGCCATTTTTTTCTGTAGGTCCACATCTACATTCGTTTTTTTTAAGTATTTGCCATGCAACGCCTTGCCCACCCAGTTCTTTTGTAATTACATTTGGTCAAGTTGTTTTGCTTTTTGTTTCACTCGTCTGGCGTAAATAGTATTCGCTTCGCTTTTTGTTGGTAGGATTTCAGGTATACTAAGCTATTTCTTGAAGAGTACAGCTTCTTTTTTGATGAAGTGGATTTGATGTTTTTCTAATTGTAGGAGTGGGTCATTGGTTTTGGTGAGTGATGCTTTCAATCCGATTGTTGTATTTTTTTAGAGTTACTTCAAGTTGGATTAGACCTGGGTCTCCTAAAGAACTATCAACATCTGATACCGGGTGATCCATCTCATTGGGTAAGCATTTTTCTGGTCTTGGTGTCCAATCTCTTAATGTCATTCCACTTCCATTTAATAATGTTGAGGCTTTATGTTACTATGGCTATAGTTAAGGTGTTGATAGTCTTGTTTTTATTGGCCCCTCACTAAGTTCGTTTTCTAGTATCAGAAGCATTCTTTGATAATATTCTTTTCAGTTCTTTTTCTTCATAATTGAATGTTGTATTCTGTCTCCATTAATCAATGTCTAAATTTGTAGTCTTCTTCTTCTTCTTCTTCTTCTTCATATTATTATTATTGCCAAACTCAAGTTTGAAAAAGTGATTATCGTTAATAATCTAACACCTGAACCAGCGAAAAAAAAAACTAAAAAGAACAAATTCCTTGAAGTAACAATCAGAAAAAACCGAATAATTCCATAATAACGGCTTGGCGAATATCTCGAGAATATGTATCATTTCGAAAACATTTTAATCACATCAGGGCTTCAGTGTAGACCAACTGAAAAAAGGTATAAAAAAAACAAAACAGACAAAAAAAAACAGTGGATGCTTATTGGTAGACTACTACTAATACTATTATTATTATTATTACTGCTACTACATCCGAGTCCTGAGTATGACGATAAACTACATCCGCGTCCTGAGTATGACGATAAACTACATCCGCGTCCTAGGTAAGACAATAAAGTACGTCCAGCAGCAAGGCCTCTGGTCAGGGGGTTTTGAGGAGCTGGAACCACCTCTTAATGGCTGGTGTTCCCAGGTCCACTCTGACCTGGGGTGGTAGCACCTGCTAGGGTCCCAGCTATAGGCAAATAGTTAACACCCAAACTTGTGTAAAAATAGGTTTTAATGCAAGAAATACTTTGTAATAAAAAACTATTACCAGAAATAATTTTTGAAGGAAAAATTACTATCAGCAATACTTAAAAAAAATACCAGCAATACAAACAGTTATACATTTTTTTTCAAAAAACATGACTATAGATTTCTTCAAGGAAAAATATTCCCAGAAATAGATTTTTGAAGAAAAACATATTACCAGCAATAAAAAAGTTTGTCGACATTAGCTTAAGGTTGATATGCCGTAAAACAAAACAAACCAAACAAAACTGCTACTACTACTGTTACTACTACTACTACTACTACTACAATCTAAGCATTTACTACTATTTCAATTTTATGCTGTTGTATCGCGTCAATAATAATAATAATAATAATAATAATAAGAAGAAGAAGAAGAAGAAGAAGAAGAAGAAGAAGAAAAAGAAGAAGAAGAAGAAGGAAAAGAAGAAGAGGAAGAAGGCAAAACTCGACAATAAATAGATCGAATGATTGCCTAAAAGAAATCGATAGACTTGAAAGAAATCGAAAAGCATTCTTTTCCCCGAGTATAAGCAGATTTGTCAAGTAAATAAACCCCATTGAATACTGCAAAGGACTACAAGACAATTTTCGCAAACACCAACCTCTCTGAGAATTGAAGACTTAGAGGAATTTAATGGTTATGTTTTTTTTTCTTATTTCGCCGTACACAGCAAAGACAGGGGAAGAAAAAAATGCCAATTACCGGAAGAATAATCACGATGGAGTCAATTCACAAAGATATTTATGAGACGATGCCAATGTTGGCACATGTGGATCCGTTTTCTCAATTTCCATCACCTGAAACAAGAATTAATGAGATCAACTCTCGATATAATAACCTAATTTTTCCAGGCTTACGGCCACATCACATTGCAACACCAGTTCCCGTACGATCACTGAAGTTAAGCAACGTCGAACCTGGTCAGTAACTAAATGGGTGACCGATTGAGAATACCAATTGCTTTAAGATTGAATGTGCGTGTTGTGTAATGCATAATGGCTTGGAATATTTAATCGGAGAGGCGAATTCGACTTCCAGTCGGGTTCATTACATTCGCTTAAGCGTAAATAACCTTATAAAAAATATGAATGCACTTCTTCTTCCCCAGCTATGGGTTAATTAGTGAAATTTGTAGCACTAAATCATTATCTCAAAAAGATCTTACACTAGAATTTCTTCTGGCTTTAAATAACCTGCAAATGGTTGATAAGCCGTAGAAAATGTATCAGTCAATCAATCCAATTTTGCCAGTTACATTCTTGACCATTGATAATCCCTTCCTTATTAATTTTCAGTGTATTTTCTATCATTATCCTTTATCTGTATTGCCGTTTCAGAGCCTAGCAATCATGGGCAATTCATAACTTCCTGTCACTTATAAATTTAAGCCTGACCCCCGAGACTACACAATGTTTACAGCGGGGAAGGGGTGTTCAAAATAGTATTTTCGTGTTCATCAAAATAAATTTCGCCAGTCATCAATTTGATGGAAGCTTGACTTTATTCAAGCAATATTCAACTTTCTTTGTGTCTAATCAATACCTTTCAATTCTCTCCTCTCTCCCCATTTCTCTCTCTCTCTCTCTCTGTTGATGAAAAATCCAGAGTTAACCTGTAAAAAAGACAATATTTATAAATGTAAAGACAATTAGGAAAATGTAATATTAGCCGAAAGCGTTTCGTCCAATATGGTCTTTTTTCTAAAAAGAAATGAATTTATTAAAACAAAAATAACTATTAATAACAAAACAAAATGTTTTAGCAACTGAAAGAATTTAATATAATATATTAAATATATATTATATTAAAATATAATAGTGTTTTCAAAATTCTTCCAAACATGCAAGGACCTTTTGTTTTATTAATAAATAAATTACTTTTGTTTTAATAAAAATTGATTTATAATTTGCCCCATAAAGTTCAACTATTTAACGAAACGCGTCATAATTTTAACTATTTTTTAATTGTATATATATATATATATATATATATATATATATATATATATATATATATATATATATATATATAGTTGTATATTTAGGAAAGGAACCTTCGTTCATGCATGTTTCATAAATTAAAAACGACATACAAGGTACTACGGTTAAGATTTTTATTTAATTTTTCTTGTGTTTGTACAAGAGTTTTCTTTTCTGTGTGTAAAAACTTTCCAAATATTTTATATTTCCGAGCTCTTTTCACTATACTTTTAGCCTTTATCAAGAACGATGATTCGATTCTTCAGCTTAATTGAGTGTGTGCATTATGTGTATGTCTTAGTGTGTAGTAGGGATGTTTTAATTTCCGAATACGGTTAGCACATCGTGGCCTTGTTCGTAGTTAATATTGTTAAGAGTTGTTTTTTTTTTCTTTTTTATTATTAAAGCTTCATTATTTTTAATCTAATCTTTTTTACAGGTGGATGCAGTTAATATATTTGTATTTTCTACTAAATATATATATACGATTTTTTCTTAGTTCCTATTTTTTTATATTCTTCTTCCTGCTCTGCTGATGCTAAAATTACAAGAAATGTAGATGGTGCGACAATAGAACCTTCTTTTTTTCACACAGCTGTTTTACAAACAGTGAGCTGTATATAACCCCTTCCTAAGTTCAATGGTAAAAAAGGTGCTCTGAGTGAGAGAGCCTTGACAAAGACCATACTTCTATAATCATTGTGAACTGGTGCTACACATTCACAAGCAAAGAACTGAACTAAATAACAGACATCGCATCACTTGAGGAATACCAACAACGGAAACAACTAAAATGGATAGCTCGTGTAATTCGAAGAGAAAATAATAACTTTTCACACTATTTCAAATAAATATTTAGGAAGGAAGACTTCATCGATAATGGTAAGAACGAAAAGAGCTACTGGACTAGAGTAAACTGTTTTTCTGAAAAAATGTTTTAAGAGAAAGATTTTTTATAAATTTCCTCCGTAAACAGTACTGGTTGTTTGGTCAATGAATGTCAAATGTTTCCTTATAAGGAAACCGGTAATATTACCAATATCATTACGATTGGTATTGTCTTAGAGAACATAGACAGGCGTCTTAATGTAGCTAATGCTATTTTAAGCGATTGATAAAGTACGTCATGAAGAATTATTAGAAATACTAGGTAACTTTGCCATATTTGCGAAGGAAATTAGAATAATCCAGCACTTATATTGGCAGTAAACCGCCTACGTACGAATAGAAAATGAATTCTGTAAATATACAAATATAGAAAGGAGTGTAAGACAAAGATGTGTCTTCTAACCAGACTTATTCCACCTTATACAGTGAGGAGATTCTCGGGGAATTAGAAGTCCTACCAGGATTTATTATTGACGGACACAATCTTAACTCCATACGATATGCCGATGGCACAATATTGATAGGAAAGACAGAAAGGAAACTAAGAACTCCTACAGAACGTAGTGAAAGGAAAGGACTAGAAATCAATTGAACAGAGACTGTATTGTTTCCAGTAAAATGGACAGCTCAAAATATTAATTACAAATTGGAGGTGACAAAATCAACAAGTACAAAAATTTAAATATCTGGGAAGATTTTCAGCAAAGGATGGAAAGTGTGACACTGAAATCCGAAGATGCCTGAAATTCATATTACTGCACACCACTGGAAATGACCTAATCTGAGGAAAAAATAGAAATCGGTTACACCTTGTCACTCCAGTGGGTCTAAAACTGGCCGTATAGTGAAAGAAAGGAAATTAAAGTGGTTGTTTCAATTAATTTGCACAATGGTGTATGCTCGGAATGATATCGGAATGAAACAATAGAATGCATAAATGTTTTATAGGTTATGCTAAATCATTTGATAAATTACGTCATGAGGAATTATTGGAACTACTAAGTAACCTTGTCATATTTGGGATTATATATTGGCAATAAACTGCTTACATACGGATAAAAAATGAATTCAGTAAATATACAAGAATAGAAATAGATAAGGATGTGTCTTCCAACTGGATTTATTCAATCTATATTGCTGCCATATATGCTCCGGTAATCCTGCTCTATATTTAAAGATGATTAATAAAATCCAAAGAAGAATCATGGCGTCTCACCTTTTGTCACTTCCCCCTCCACTATAACGTAGTTTCTCTGTATCATTTCGATAGTTACTTTAATGGTAACTGTTCGAATGAACTCTCCGCTATGATATCGGAATTTAAGCGCAGTACTAGATTGGCGGAAAGGTCTCATCAATGCACACTTGAATTGGCTAGATGTAACTGTAAGTTCTATGCTAACATTTGATTTGGATCTAGGTAAATTGCTCGAAATCATTTACTCGACAGTAAATTGCTCGAAATCATTTACTCGACAGTAAATTGCTCGAAATCATTTACTCGACAGTAAATTGCTCGAAATCAATTGTTGGAAAAATAATTTCTCGAACTATCAATTGCTCGAAAGGCAGATTGCTCGAAAAGGAGCCACAACACTGACTTTAGCAGTCAGTCTTCTAGGTCATTCTCTCTTGGCTGGCTCAACACACGGTGACTAAAGTTTACAAGAATTGCGAATAGAGCAATATGTGGGAGGAGTGAGTGCAGCTGTGACTGTGCAATGCGATTAAAGAACAGTGTCTCAAACTATGACACAACAATGTTAAAGAATATTTAAGAAGTGTTGCATGTAATATTTCATACTAATAGAGTAAATATTAGCAATAATACTTATATTTTTTTTAGTTTTTGAAACAATGAAGAATAAGAGTAATAATAAAAATGTACCCTTTATTCTAAACTATGATAAAAAAGCAATGTAGTAAAAAAATAGGACCTGCTATATAAATGTACTCGTTCTTCAATTTTAACTGTTCAGTTGACAACAGTAAAGTTGTATTATTTTATCTTATAGTAAATATTAGAAATGTTGTGTAGGAACCTACCACCCCTCTTGAAGATGAACTCGTCTACAAACAAGGACGTTAAAGAGTGGCATGTCAAAAGACAGTGTGGGAGAAATTCTTGAGCTGACTTCCGACGTCTGTCGAATTCTCTGCGTTAGCAGAGAGGAACCCGGACGAGGCTTTGCCGAAGGGCAAGGTTTCGTCCGGGGAGGTAGACAGGGCCTGAACCCGTCTAATCGGCTTCAAAAAAAATTTTTTTTGGCCGAGCTTACGGGCTCGGAGAAACCCACAATAAAACCGGCCTTGTGCCATATTCGTTTCCCGTGGGTGAAATGATAAATACCGAAGTTCTTGAGCTGAGTTAGTTATAGACTACTCAGGCGATATCTGTACCAACTTACCAACCGAATAAACCCCATTTTATTGTTACATGTTATTTGGCGTTTGTCTTTATTAACCCCAAATTAACATCATAACAAGAAACAATGTAGTTTTATTTATTTTTTCTAACCACAGGTTTCGAGCAATCTGCCTTTCGAGCAATTGATAGTTTGAGAATTTATTTTTTGAGCAATTTACTGTCGAGCGATTGATTTCGAGCAATTAACCGGATACCATTTTATTTTCACGTACTTCTTGCTTTTGACACTCACCTCTTTCTCCCTACTTTCTGACCAACTTTTCAAACATTTAAATGAAATGTCAGTTCTTATACACTGTCTTCTTGATTACTCTTCTATTATTCTCGCCAAGAGCAGCAAGGTCTCTGATCGGTAGGTTTTGAGTGGGTGTGGAACCACCTCTTAATTGCTGTTGTACCCAGTTGCACTCTGGCCCGGGATGGCAGCCAATAAATTATGTTTCTCTTTTTTCTTATTATTTCACATTCAGTAACCCCTTTGTATGTCTTAGTGGTTTTACTTCCTTGTGTGGGGGTCACATGATTAAACCAAATAACCAAATAAGATATGCTGATGTCAGAGTGTTTATAGCAGACTTAGAAAGGAATCTACAGGAACTCCTACATTTAGTAAAATAAAACAAGAAAGGACTAAACTTCGAATGCAAGAAGTAAGAATGTATAGTTATCAGCAAAAGAAAAAACTGATTATTGTTAGGTTGAGGTTTATTTTGTTTTACGGTATATCAACCTTAGGGCAAGTTTTTTTTAGGGTAGATTCGTATGAATAAAATATGTATTCTTTGTAAGAAATCAGTTTGTAGATCAGGTTTCATTGACGCATTTTCGTAAAGAGGGGTTTTGTCGAGAGTCAAATTTATTACTGGTAATATTTTTTTTTCTTTTTTCAAAAATGAATTGCTGGTATTTTTTACTATACAAATCTATTTTTATACTTTAATACTAACTTGACGCCAGTCTGGGTGTTCACAATTTGTCCATAGCTGGGACCCTAACAGTTGTTACCACCCCGGTCCAGAGTGCACCTGGGTACAACAGCAATTAAGAGGTGGTTCCACGCCCCTCAAATCCTACCGATCAGAGGCCTTGCTGCTGCATGTAATTTATCGTCATACCCAGACTGATAATGCATATTAGAAATGGGATAAACCCAAATAAAGGAAGTACAAAATTTGAATGATTAGGAGGCGTATTAACAGAAGACGGAAAGTGCGACATCGAAATCAGAAGGTGCATTGAGATAGAGAACGATGCTTTGCAAAAGCTAAGCAAAACATTAAGAAACAGGAGAATAGTTCGTTAGAAAGAAAGAAAAGAATACGGAACCGATATGTAATATCAGTCTTCAGGGAATGCCGGACCAACTCATCACAGATGGTGAGGAGACGTGAAGCAACATAAATGTGGTTCAATAGAAGGATACGAAGAATAAAATGGAAAAGATTATTTGACCCTCACAGGATATATTGAAGGCATATTGTGTAAATAGTTAGAAGAACAGGGTTTAGTAAAGATAGCAAAAAGACAAACCTTACAAAGAGCTACAAAGGACAGGGAGTAGTGAAGAGCCCCGATCGCCAGCGTCTTGAAGGAACATAAAAGAAGAAGAAGAAGAAATATGGCCATTCGAATATTCCCGTAAATGCACTTCTATTTATAAGTGACAAAACCAATCTTCATCTCTCTGGTTGCGTCAATAAACAGATCATCGCTAGTGGAGAACAAACAACCCCAAACAGTTTTATAAAAGACCTGTACACGAGTTACCGTGTATTGTAGCATTATAAATGGCGTTGTTTGTTCAGGTTGACTTACTTTTTTTCCTGATGATGAAAGTCAGGTGGTTTCTGTAAATTTCCATAGGTATACGGAGATCTTAAGAAACTTTCTGGAACCACAACTTTCGAAGTCAGGTGTTTGGTTTTAACAGGATGGAACCATCGTGCACATAGCGAGAAGATTAATGGCGATATTGAAGGAAGTGTTTCCAGAACACGTAATCTCCCTAGATGGGCAGTGGCGTTAAATGGCCTGCACATTCGCCTGATGTCTCCCCATGTGATTATTTTCTCTGGGGCTACCTGAAAGCTGGGTTTACAAGCATAGACCAGCAACAACTGACGAATTGACGACTTCAGTATACCACACAATTACACAAATTCTTTGGCGGGTAACGGAAAACATTAGAAATTAGATACAACAGTTTATCGAGAATTAGGGCCGCCATTTGGGAAATATAATTTTCAAAAAGACAAACTGCATACCTTTATTTTGTCAATTCAAAAAAAAATTCTAAAAAATATTGGCTTGAGATTCCAACCTATAACATAACGGAGATTTTATTGATGTACGCTGTATTTATCTTAAACATATAATAATCCTGTTCTGCTAAGCCTATTCTTTCTGGTTTTCATTGGACTTCTAACATCACTAAACGTGCATATGCATTACATGATGGGGGCACCTCGGCGTGGTGTAATAGTTAGAAAGCTTGTCTCGCTAAAACAGTTACGACTGAATAGTGAGTTCGATCCCCACTGGGTGCCTCATACTTTCGGCCTTGTGCCATATCTAAGCTACACTTGGAAAATCAATAGGGCTTCCGAGGCTGTGTAATGATTAGCAAGACTGTCTCGCTAAAACGATTACGAGTGAATAGTTAGTTCGATCCTCACTGGGTGCCCCATACATTCGGCCTTGTGCCACATCTAAGCTACACTTGGAAAATCAATATGCATTACATGATGGTCGCTCACAAAGTAATGCTGTTCGTATTTAATCTTACAAATATCAGTGAGAGATCTTCGGACTCTCTTAAATCATAAAATTTAACCCAGGATAAAATATGGAAGCGATGCCTTCATTTTCCTATAAACTTCTTCAAAATGGCTGCCCCGCTGGAATCACGTAGAAAGTAAACAGTTTATAATAGATCTTTTTTTTATACGTTGGAAGGATAAAGTTATTCAAACGTTCACATGGAGTATCTGTCTATATATTTGAAATGAGGTATTGTAGTTATTTCCACTGTCTACATCCTTCAGGCTGTTGTCCCTATCTTTATTGCCATATTCACGAAGTTTCAGCTGTTGTATGCTCCGACCTTCTTTAGGTGACATACGTTGAAATTTTGAACCGAGCTCTTTATTTAGCTCAAGATGGGGTGAACTAAATATCACCTGAAGAAGGTCAGCGCATACAACGGCCGGAATGTAATGAATATGGCAAAAAAGATGCACAACATTTTGAACGATGTAAATAGGTCACATGGAGGTTAGTGAATGATTATGAAAAATCTGAACTTGATTTAAATGTCGCCAGAAGATGGATCATTAGAGCTAATGGACTGACCTTAGTGATTGTTATGGGGTGCACCCCTTTTTCATACCAGTGGACTCGACCAGTGTGTACGTGGACTGCTGCCGTTAAATCAGAGTCAATCAGAGTAATAAAAGCAGAAATTGTGATTGAGTTGGAGGTAAAGTAATAGTCCGAGGTAACCGCTTTTAGGCAAGTCACAGTTACAAGCACGGAGACTCTAAAGAAGTCCTACTTCGAGACTGGATTTACCAGACACTAATATATATATATATATATATATATATATATATATATTATATATTATATTATTTTTTATTATTGTATACTAACCGCGTTTCTGGATTTACTAACCGTATTACCAATTGTATTATTAAAAAAATACATTTATTTATTATTATATTTCATTCCTTTTGTCATTCATTGGAAAACCAGATTTAATCTCGGAATCCACAACAGTGATACTAGTCTCAACAGAGGACGGAAAAGGAGCTGCTGCTGCGAATAAGGATAAGACCAAGATGCTAGTAAATTCTTTCGGTTTTAGTGTGTTTTTTTAAGCATTCAACCCCAAGGAAGGTGGGAAGCCACTAACACGCAAAGGGTTTCAGAGTAGGAGCGAGAACAAAGAGGAATGATAGAGGAAAGGATGAAGAGACGGTTAAGGGATAGATCAGGGCATCTGGAGACGTCGATTGACATTACATTTGAATAGTTGGAGGTAATAGCTATCAGGGAAACAAGAAATGGGGAGAGAGTTCCACCGGAGACGAAGAGAAGAAGAGACGCCTATATTTAATAGTTTCAACAGTGAAAGGGTGAGAGCGGGATGCCAGCCTTGTAGGACGCTTGAATTCATGAAGTCCGGGGACCAGCGAAAGCAGTTCATCGGAGCAGTTATCGTGAAAGTATTTGTAAAAAAGACAGAGAGAGGCGACGGCACGTCTGTGAGAGAGCGGCTGTAGATGAGATGCCAGAACAGAGCCAATTACATTGCATATCCGTCTTTGGATTTTATCAAGGACCTTGAGACAATTAGAAGGGGCTCCAGACCATATATGGCAGCAATACTCCATGCAAGGGCAAATGGTTGATTTGTAGATTATAAGAATCGACTCCGGCGAAAGAAATTTCCTGGCGCGGCGTAGGGAGCCAACTTTCCTAGCGGTGGACGAATCTATTGACTCAGGTCAGCGGACATTGTGAGACCGAGCAGTCGCAAAGAGGTTTAAAGGTAGAAGCGAAGTGCGGGCCTAAAAGGCTGACTGTTTCTCAGAAGATGCAGTAGCCTAAGAGCTCGCAGATACAGCGATTTCCAATGATGACAAGGGGATCAAAGCAAATTCCGCATGGCTAAGAAATATAACAGTTTATTGCAACCTTCCTTATATTATAAAAAATATGAATTCATTTATTGATTTATTTGTTTTTTACAGCTTATCAACCTTTTGAATGTTATCAAAAGCCTGAAAATATTCTTTAGATTGTAAGAAACTTTTTTTGAGATTCACTGATACTAGTTCTAATTACCCAGATCGATATACTCCTGAGGAAGGCCGGAGGGTACAACGATCGAAACGTTGTGATAAAAACAGCAAAAAATGAGGAAGATAGCCCGAATGTAAATAATGCAAATAATGATTGCTCTTAATCCCCGGAATTCATACATGAATTAAATTAATATTAAATACTATTAGGTTGGTGCGAAAATAATGACGTAATAATGTCGTTTTTTGACGTTAAGAAACACGTCAAAAAACGACATTATTACGTCATTATTTTGCAACAACCTAATATATTTGACGATATAACAGACGCACATTTTCCAGGGAATTAGCTAAAACATTGACCTGCGGTATATATGCGAATTTCAGCCACGATACATAGTCTGATTTTAACCCAATGTTGACTATCAGAGACAAGAATTTTATATCAGACGCTCATCTCTACATAGCGGTCGATATTATAATAATACTATTCTTTACTCAAATATTTTTTCTTTCATTTCTCTTGTATAAACATGTTTCCGGGTCCCAACCAGAGACCTAAGGTCAGAAATGACTTCATGACATTTTCTACTAAACATTTTTGTAAAAAAATATGGAAAGCATTGTATATAAATAAAGTTCTTCGTAATGTGTGAGCTGTACAGTTCTTCGTAATGTGTGAGCCGTACAGTTGTCGTTCATCTATACTAATTTCCAAGTATAACCAGAGCGCCAAGCCTACCCGGTTATTTACGTCACACCTGGGACAGAACAGGCGGGACTAGTTTCTTTTATAATGTATTTTTGTGCGACAGTGTATGCAACGCAAACGAACGGAATCCTAACTATCCACGCTGGTTTCTTGTTGAGCTGCTATCTGTTACCATACCTTAATAGTCTTAATTTAATAGATTAACTGATAAATTACTTTAAACATTACACCAAAGGCTTTGAGCCGGCGTTACGACGTGCTGTAATGATTAGCATGTTTGTCTCGTTGGATCAATTCCAACTGAATAGTGAATTCGATCCTCACTAGGCGATCCATGCTTGCGACCATATGCCATATCTAAACTACGCTGAGAAAATCACCATTAGACTAAAAAAATCTCTTTCCAGAATATGACCTGCTGATAATGTCTAATATACTTGTGCGTCTTGTCATCCATCCATCAAGTTCAGTCATTTTTCTATGCTTTAAAATTTTAGTCACTCACTCACAGCCGTATGTTTTTGTTGTGGTAGGATCCACCTAATTTGCATAGTGAAGTACCGACCATATACATATGGTTGGTACCGGGAAGAGAGGGAGGAATCAAGAGATTCAACCAGAGACTCTGGCCGACTGCGACTCAGTCAACACATTTTCCAGGAACGGTCTTACCAGGAATATACAAAAGACTATATGTAAATATTGTGTACACTTTCTTGTTTCAATACATTTTGTTCTAAGTACATTTTGTGTTGCATTATTATTCCATGCATTAGTCAAGTTTCAACAGTTTGCTTCCCTCTATCTTTTCTACGAGTATTTTAATGGCAACTGCTCTGACAATCTACTTTCTCTGCTTCCCAAACTGCATAAATTTAAGCATGCTACTAGGTTAGCATTTCACTCTTTCACTGTCCAAACGGTTAAATGTAGTCGTCTCTTTTACTCCAACAGCTTCTTCTCTTTCACTTCCTGTCAGTGAAATTCCCTTCCTCTTAATTACTTCCCTGATGGCTATAATCTTCAGATCTTCAAATGTAATGTCAATCGACATATTCTGATGACTTGATCCTGATCCGCGTCCTTCTCTATCCTTTCCTCAAGCATCCCTCTTTCTTCCTATTTTAACTCTCTGTGATCCCTGGGCGTACTAGTGGCACTTCCGCCTTGCTTGGGCTGAAATGCGTAACCCTTTGAACCCTGAGTACCGCTTTACCAGTGATAGAGAAAAATGACTTATGCTCAGCCACCGGTTGAACTGTGGCTAAACACTTGCGCCGTTCCTCTTAATAACTTCCCTGATAGATATATAATCTTCAGATCTTCAAATGTAATGTCAATCGACGTCTTCTGATGCCTTGATCCTGATCCCTTGATCCTGATCCCCGTCCTTCTCTATATCCTTTCCCCAAACAATCCTCTTTACTCCTGCTCTCAATTCCTGTAACCCCATGCGTGCTAGTTGCACCCAAGCCTTGCTTGAGGTGATATGTTTAAAAAAGAAAAAAAATAATAATAAAATGAAGTTAACCCTGTACAAGCTCCGTCCGGTGGTTACATGACGTAGAAGGTTACAGAGTAAGAGGCACAGTTTATCCGGACAGGTGGGGAAGATAACGATTAACCCTAGACTTGAACAGGTTAACATTGTCGTGATCGGAGAAACATTCTCTTGAGAGTCGGTTCAACAGAGCAGTTGTTCGCGTGAAGAAGCTGCTTGAGTCAAATTGCATCCGGAGGGAATGGCATGGCGGACCCTAGCCGTGAAGTTTAGAACGGGAGAAGCCAATGAATTCAGTTTCTCTGAGCACTTTCCATAGAAGTAACGCTAGAGCAGTGATAGGCTTGCTATACGCCGTCTGTGAGAGAGAAGTCGCAGAGTGGAAAACAATTTTTCACCCAAAAGGACGTGGAGACGCTTTAGGACTCTATCGAGACTGGGAAGTGAGGACTGGGCAGTGCTCCATTTTAGGCGAGATTTGATTCTTTTAAAATTAGAGGATAGCACAAGGAGTCGGGTATTTGCAGGAGCTGTCCAGGGAAGTGACCATTTTTTTTCCTGCATCTTTAGCGATGTATCGTATATACAAGTTCCACGATGTCTGGGTTGAGTTTAAGGCCTAATAGTCGTTCAAGACACGGAATCTCCCTGAGGGGACATCCATTCATCGTGACTCGTGGTATTTCGTGATCCGATCGGCGATGATAGATTGTAACTACAGGGTGGTTCGAAAATCTTGTCAAACCCTACGAAAAAGTAATGAGAAAATTAGAAGAACAAGTACTACAGTAATACAAAACATATTTAGTTTATTCAATTTCACTGACGAGGTCTGTATTTTCGTATAGGAGCTCGTGTCAGCCATCTTAAATAGAAAATTATATTATGTAGGGGTGACAAGACTTACGCACCACCCTAGTGTACTACTCACCAGAACTTCAGACAATACGAGGGAATATATTGAGGAAAATGAGGAAAACAGTTTAATTTAATTTTTTGGATATAAGAATTTCCGGTAATTTTTTGGAGGAAATATTTTGTTTATATATAATAGCTATTTACTTAGTTTAATTTGGCACAAGCCCACAATTATAAGGCGTCATGTAATAATCAAATGCATTATCAAACTGACCTGTAAGATAAGCTAGTTATGTTAACCATTCTGTTTTGTAAACATCGATCTGGACATTGCCTTTCATAAACTTTAATTCTTTTTTTTTTTTTTTCATACATTTTGTTTTAATTCTTTTTCTCTTCCATTTTGTTTCTTTAGTTTCTATCTAATCAGTTTTTATTTTTAATTTTCTGGTGCACTAAACATTTTCTAGTGCACTGAACACATCAAGAAGGTCTGTATGGACACAATCATTTTTAGTGTAGGTGTTCGTATCAGCCATCTGAAATAGAAAATTATATTATGTAAGGGTGAAAAGACTTTCGGCCCATCCTGTAGTTTGGTTTTCAAATAAGAAAGAAAAAGAAGACGAACAATAGCCGTTTCTTTTTGCGTAGGTATAGCGCTTCAATTCCGCTACCTTCATAATCAGGACTGATTTAGAAATGATTTGAAAGTTCTCTAACTGAATAATATTCCTTTGCGAAATACAGCAGTTGATTTCCCTGGGTAAGCTTAGCATCTAAATAGGGCACGGAATTACGCGAAGTTTTTCACTTCTTTCCTTCTACAAACGGTTGACTTGTGCACGTCTTTATCGCAAAAGATACCATTTTTTTTATTTACTGCCTGAAGAATCAACGCTAAGGGCTTTCTCATATTTTGATGCACTCTTAATGCTCACATATTTAACCCAAGAAACAGCCCCTTACATAATACAAGGTTACCAAGTAACGTCTTAATATTTCAGAATTTATTTGCTTGATGTATAAAGAAAAAAGGGGAATCTAGCTATGGATATATTGAGAGAGATTGACTTGAAATCCCGTACAGTTCATATTTAATATTTGAATTTTAATCTATAATGATGAAAAACAAAAAAAAATTCTTCTTCTTTGAAGAAGGGATTTTATTAATAATGAAATTTTGAATCTTGTCTTCAAAGTTTGCCAGATTTTATGCTTCTTTTTGAAGAAATTGGATGCTGAGAATAGTTGGGATTTGATTAACATCTCATCCTAAAATATTGCATATTCATAAGTACATGTGTCTGCTGTCAAATGTACCGCGGATCGTACGAACATTTCAACAACAGGAAAAATAAAAGGAAATAAACGTAAGGGATTGACAGATTTCCTAAACAACTCATTTCCGGAGGCAGTTTTGTTTTTTTTTTTAATAAATATTTTATTTGTCTGGTACAAGGCCAAAATAATTGCGCATCAAGGCGAAAACTGAATTTGCAGAAGGAGTGCATGAGGCTCCTACCGTCAGTAATTACACAGGGTAGGCAGATTTTGTGTTTTATATAGCAACTCTACAAACAAAAAATATTTTGCATTTTAGGCATAATAGAGTAAACTTCATAATCTTTGTGAAAATTGTGAAAAAACTACTTCATTTTACTTTCTTTCACCATACGGTCAATTTTAGAACCACTGGAGTGACAGGGTGTAATCGATTTCCATATTTTCTCAGATTAAGTCATTTGTACTGGTGTGCAGTAATATGAATGTGTTTTCGGGGTGTATGATGGATTTTGTTTGGCCTTGAAAAACATTGCGTCATCCGTTATTGCATCAGATTTTCATCACGCCCAAACACTATTCTCTCGGTTGTCGATTAGTTGTCCTATGGCCATTGTCTGCGATGGACGTTACTAAAAAAAAGCGTACGAAAATTTGTATTGCTGCACGAACACACTAACAAGCCTTGTCGAGATAGAATCGTATTTTTAAAAATAATCATAATTTTAAGCTCCACTTCTGTATTGAACACTGTTTTTTTTTTTAATAAAAACATAAATACTAAAGAACTTTGGATCATTAATCTAACCGTTCTTTCCTATTACATATATATCCACACACACACACACACACACACACACACACACACACATGTATATATATTTATTATAATTTTTTCATATAGACAAAAACAATTTACTCGCAACAAAGATGCAGCCTTGTTTCGGTGGGGGAACCAGAAATGGTTATGAGCCATAACCAAGAATGATTTTGAATCATAACCATTTTTTGTACTCACCAGTCGAGGTGCAACGAAATGCACCGAAACATGGTTGCATCTTTGTTGCGAGTAAATTGTTTGTTGTATCTTTGTTGCGAGTAAATTGCTTTTTGCCTATATGCAATATTATAATAAATAATTATTGCTCTACTCTCAGTATTGAGTCCTCTTTTGAATTAATAGTGTGAACGTTAGAATTTATATATTATTTTTGTTCTCATTATATATATATATATATATATATATATATATATATATATATATATATATATATATATATATATACCCATCGATGTGCCGTATAGGTAAACAAGGTAGGCACTGATAGATCAGCAGCTACATTTTCCTTCAGTGGCCTACAAACTTGAGCAAATTAATTGAAACAAAACGAATTCCGTTATTTCGTTTTTTTTTTTTTTTGTATTTTTTCCCGTGAAACATGAACCAGTGCATATGTTAATACTTTGTATGTCCATTCCGTGAAGTCGTTCCTTGCAGATTGACCTCGATTAGATTTAAATCAGAAAAGTTTCCGAGTCAGTCTCGTTATGCATATAGTTTAAAATAAAAGCTACCTATATTTACGTATACCTGAACCAAATGGTTATACCTTCAATAAAATTGATCAATGTTTACCTCTCTCCAAACCAAGTAAATTTTTATAAAAAAAAAAAATGAGCAATATATACCGACACCCGAATCAAATAAATTTTTAGAGATTCGAATAAAATCAATTAATATTTACTTATTCTAGAACCAAGTAAATGGTTTTATGCTCAAACAAAATGGAAGAATATTTAACTATCACTGACTCAAGCAAATGCATAGAAATTCAAATAAAAACAATTAATGTGTACTAATCATTGACTCAAGTAAGTGCTTATAGACTCAGAAAAATGCCCAATATTTACCGATCGCAGAACTAAATGATTATAGACTCAAATAAAAAATATATTTATCTTTGCCGAACTAAGTAAATGCTTATAAACTCAAATAAAATTGACCAAAGTAAATGCTTATAAACTTGAAAAAAAATAACCAATATTTATTTCCCCTCAATCCAAGTAAGTGCTTATAGACTTCAGTATAAACGACCGATATCTATCTATACACTCAGTATATAGCGACCCCATTGACCGCAATCAGTAGCATAGAGCCCACAACCCCGCACCATAGTTAATTACAAAATCTTTAATCCTTTACATGGCTGTGCCACCCTAGAGCTACGTTCGTTTTGGGTTTTAATTCAGAATTATATACTCGATATAAAAAAAATGTATTCGATATCAAATACCGCAACTGAGTGTGTTAATCCTAATCATATTTCAAAATCCCACTGGTTACCCATCGGGATTTTGAGATATGATTAGGATTAAAACACTCACTTGCGGTATATAGAGAAGAAAGAAGAAAGTCAAAATATTTATAAAACTAAAAATAATCTGGAATATCATTAAATTTAATCTGCATTTTTGTCCGCCATATTTGGCGGGTAATTGATACTAATTCAATGCCAGGAATAGACCCTTATATAAAACAAGGTTACCAAGTAACGCCTTATATTTCAGAAATTAAACTCTCCCACACACACAAAAACAACATAGTGAGATTACTCTAGAATAGCATTAGTTCTCCAATCCCCAAAATTTGAGGAGTAATTTTATTCAATTCACCCCAAGCAAGGCGGTAACGCCCCTATGACACAAGGGGCTACAGGAAGTGAAAAAGAAGGAAAAGAATTTAGACAGAGCACAATAATTGATAAACCTCTAACATGTTCAAAAGAACGTGGAAGAGTGTGAACCGGACGATAAGCGGACCTGTCTACTCCTATTAAGGAAGAAAAAAAATTAAATAAATATTAAATAAAATTTCAAAGTTTAGGCGGAGACTTTAGCTGTATAATGTAGACTTTAGAAGTGACAGGAAATCCAATCCTAAAAAGGGGACAAGGGATACATTTCTACTCCTGTTCAAAACAAAGATGGTGGACAAGACGATAGGCGTAAATAAATAGTAGATAAAATTTCATGATTTAGGCGGCGACGTTAGCAATATAAAGTTGAAGTAGACTTTAGATGTAACAGGAACCCAATCCTAAAAAGTGCACAAGGGATAAATCTTTACTCCTGTTAAAATAAAAACGGAGTGGGGACAAGACGATATGAGTAAATTTAGGCAAGGACTTTAGTTGAAGTAGACTGTAGATTGAGCCGGAAACCGAGTCCTAAACCGGAAACAAGGGATAAACCGCTACTTCAGCTTAAACTGGGACGGGGTGTGAATTCTGTCGGCTTCGTGGCACTCATCTTCTTACACGCACAAATGAAATCTAGTCCCTCACGTTAAAGTGAACATGTGTCATATCCTACCTGTGTATAGTGAGAATTACATATTTGACCTCAAATTCGTGCAGAGTGACATAAGATCATTTTTACTTACTTCCCAGATGAAAAAAAAATAATTAAAAAATAAATTATTGGATCACGTTTTGTTAGGCTGCAAATAACTAAGATCACTTCTCTTTTATCTTCGTTCATTACAACAGAAAGGCTTTCTCTCGAATATGAACCCTGGTTTCCTAGGATACATGTTGATGTAAACCTGGAGAAAATTGGATCAAATAGAAATTTCAAGTTAGATTAAATAATATTCGTCCTTCCTTTCCTCCTAAATGAAAAGATTTATCTTAGATTTGGATTTAGCAATCGCTTGTCAAGTCATACGAGCTTTGATATCAAGATCTGTTTATGAAATATCAAGCTCGTTTTATGACGAATAAGGTGGCCTTGTTACGAGATTAGATATTGAAAATATCCTGCTGCTTAGTGCAAACTAGGAGGAAAATGTCGTTTCCTTTTTTTTTTACGAAAGAATCGAGCACAGCACGAAATAAGATGCAAAATAAACAGGAATCCTCACGAATGTTTGAAAAGAAAATGAGGCGGGAAAACTAATCAAAAATCTGATTTGTTTCCAATGTTTGCCGCAGATGTTAGCTCGACCTACAAGCTTCACCTTTATATACTGGAGAGAATAGTTTATGATTTAAAACATCCGCTGGTCAGAATTTTTCTTCATCCTCTACTGCTGCAGCATGACTCGCATCATTTACTTATATTAAATATTTATTTTGCTCGCTTCTTTAAAATATATATATATATATATATATATATATATATATATATATATATATAATATTTTTATCAATTTAAGACATTTTGCTTATTACAGTGTAACCCGGATATAAGAGACCCGGATATAAGAGAAACCCGGATATAAGAGAGATTTTCTCTGGTTCCAAATTAGAGCCTGCGTTAATGTATATAAAATAGACCAAACCCGGATATAAGAGACTTCTTCTCCGGTCCCGACAACTCTCTTATATCCGGGTTACACTGTATTAAAACGCATGATTGTACGGGCTTTTCGGGCAACCGTGTTATATTTATGTCGATTTTTAAGCGTTGCTTAGATGTGGCACAAGGCTGAATATATGGTGAACCCAGTGAGAATCGAACACATTATCCAGTCCAAAATAATCAAGCGAGACAAGCTTGTTAAACATTACATCACGTTGAAGTGTCACATACATGTTACGTTTATTCCAAGGATAATCTTTCTTATTTCTTTACTGCTTAGTTAAATTTTTTAAAAAAATTTTAACGTGTAATCGAAATTATTGTTAGAAAAACAAAATAATTTTTATATCACGGTTTTGATAAGCTGTAAATTAATTTTATTAATATTCTCATGAGAGCTAGGACACTTCTACTTGAAATCAGGAAACAGTTGATAAACATGAGGAAAGACGGCTTGGAAAATGTAACACTCACAGGACATATTGAAAGAAGAGTTTTTATGAATGGATTGCAGAGAAAGAAGGGTGGTAAAGAGTCAAAGGTTGCTTAAAACAACAAGAACAGGAAACTTTGGAGAGCCATCATCGCCTACGTCCCGAAGAGACGAGTAACATAAGGAAGATGTAAAACTGTGAGCAACAAGGTTGATTCTCAAGAAAAATGGTAGCTTAAAAGACATATTTAAATCAGAAAGAGAGGTTGAGTTTTCTGGGACATATTATAACGAAAGAGAGCATGGCAAATGTAATACGCCCAGGAGACGTTGGAGGAAAGAGGATCAGAGGGAAACATTTAATAATTTGCCTGAGTCTGAATGTATAGGAGGGCAGGGGGTAAATATGGATAGTAAAGAGTCAAGTGTTGCTTAAACATAAAAGGGAGGGGTAGTTGTGGAGGACCATGATCAACCACATTACATAAATGAAAAAAAAACTTCTATAGTTCTTTCCGGCATTCCTACTTTGTCTGTATTTTGATAATCCTCACATTAAAAAAACAAGGCTTAACATAACCTTTTTAAGCTAGACCCGTAGACATTTTATGGTCGACTCAAAAGAAGACCAGTGGATCTTTTACACTCTTCAGCGTTTTAAGGTAGATCCTTGGCTTTCTAAAGGAGACCTGTGACATCTTCTTAAGTTAGATTCATGGCCTTCTAAAGAAGACTTGTGGCCTCTTTTTAAGGTAGATTCATGGCTTTTAAGGTGTCACGGTTTTCACATGAAGACATGTGTCCTATTTACATAGAGTCTAGCCCTTTTAATGTCGATCCGTGGCCTTCTAAAGACGACCTGAGGTCCGTTTAACGTCGATCTGTGACTTTTTAACGTAAACCTGTAGACCGCTTAAGGAAGAAACGTGACCTTCTAAAAAGGAACTATAACTCTTTTAATGTAGACACACAGCCCTTTCAAGGTAGACACGTGGCCTTCTAACGAGGACTTGTAACCCTTTTAAGGTTGACCTGTAGCCGTTCTAAGGTAGATTCTTGACATTCTAAAGAAGAACAATGGCCCTTTTAAGATGAACCGGTAGCTCTTTTAAGGTAGACCCGTTACCTGAAGAAATCCTGTGGCGCTTTAAGGTACAACCATAGAATTGTTAAATTAGTATCGAAGGCGATATTTACAATATCAACGTATTCAGCAAAAGAAGCTAACTAGTCTATTGTTGTAAGTACGCCCACTTGACTTGAATTCAGTTTAATTTTTATAGACTGGTTGCCATACAATGCTAAACCGTCCACGTGTGGCCTATGATTTTAGGTAGGGGCTAAATTAGCCCCTACCTAAAATCATTAGGCCAAGAATATTAGCTCTAATTGAACGAAACCGACGCGGTCAATATATGGCACTCGTCTCTCCGATTTTAATTTCCGCCTCGATGATCCTTATCATTATTCAACGGTAGACAGGGTTATCAAGCCAATGCGGATGATCCCTTATTGTATGTGCTACGCCAGGGCTACATGCAATTTTGAATTCAGAGTTACTTTCTGCGTGAGTTTTCTCAGTGTACATGGGCTGTCGTGTCTTAAAGTCTTGGCTCCTAACCATTGACCAATATGGCTGGACTGGACCAGCTAGATAAACACCCAAAAGCATAGCTTCCCAATGCATAGGAGTAAGAGAAGCATTCCACTATACATTACTTAATCATAGAGTAGAAGCATTTATTTTCACATAGTCCATCGTCTTTTTTTCTCAGGATTAGACCTGAGTACCATCATCATTATTAAATCTTAGTCGGGATTATCAAGCTAATGCGGGTGATCCTTTCTTTAGCTGCATTGTATGTGCTACGCCGGGGCTACATGCAACTTTAAAATCAGTGTTACTTTCTCCTAGACTGGTGGCACATCCAAGGCTATAGAACCCAGTCTGCCAAGATATTTACTCTGCCAAGGATATTAGCACATAAGCGAATATAATAGATGCGACTGGAATTGCACAATCCGAGCCACTATATAAACTTTCAAGAAGAAAAAAAAAATCTATGACGAAATTCGAACACAGGTCCTCATGGTCAGTAAGCGAACATTCTAACCATTCCCCGCATCTATGTAGGTGTTTACTTGTTGTGAGATCGTTCAGTGGATGACAGAGAAGAAGGGCATATTATGAAGACATGCTGGATAAATAGAGATTGACTCTACACTTGAAGGGTTTAAGGTTGTTGTGATTGTAGAAGCATTCCTCTCGAGAGTTCCGTCCACAATGTAACATTTGATGAGAAGAAACCTTCTTACTGTAACGTCCTCCTGACTAATGGAATCAGAAGATGATGAAGAGACTAGAATTTGAGTAGAAAATAAATATCGTCATCATTCGACCGTAGTTGGGATAATCGAGCCAATATGGACGATCCTTTCTTTAGCTGTATATTATATGCTACTCCAGGGCAACATACATTTCTGAATTCAACTTTACATTCTCCTAGACCCATTGCCATCCAAAGCTATAGAACCCAGTCTGTCCTGCTCCGATAATTGTTCGCTAACAACATACAAGGGTTGGACAAAATAATTGGAGCAGTTTCAAAATCCACTTCTATATTTCAAAGACCTATTATATTAAGAACTTTAACTAAAACTTCGTAATTGCAGGTTATATCTATTGTAAATACGTTTTATTATCTAATTTACTGTCTTTTTCTTATTTATTTTTAGAATTTAGTAAAATTTAAGCTAAATGTGTGACCTCTCCGAGTTTGAAAAAGAGCAAATTGTTGGAGCTCGCATGGCAGGAGCCTCGATCACTAAGGTTGCTGAACTGTTTAGTTTTTCAAGAGCTACCATGTCAAGAACACTGATGCAATTCGAGAAACAGGGCAAGACCTCTAGCAACTATACATTCTCCTAGACCCGTTGCCACCCAAAGCTATAGAACCCAGTCTATCCTGCGCAGATAATTATTACGCTAACAACATATTTCGATTTAAAGTCGAACACCATAAAAATATATTAATCCTATTGTTTTCTATTTGCCTTCATGCTGTACTAGTGTTGGAAATCCTACTCGAAGTCATATAAATTCGTTAGAGTTGACTGTCTCGCTTTTAACTGCTATTGATCACTGCCTATCGAGCCAATGCGTCGCTGTTTTTGCTTGCCTAGCCAGACAACAGGAAAGCTGCAGCCCGCTCCAGGTTTTTACCTTTTTGTCACAGAGGTTGGCTCCTCGTGGTGACTGACATTTTGTCTACCTCCTAACTATTCATATCTCTGGCTGGGTTGAACATGCCAGAAAAACTCCCACCGGCGTTGTTCTCCGGATCATATCAACCGACATCGAATGTCGCATATCAAATTACACTAAGTCCGGATTCGAATCATACAGTAAGATTTGTGTTCACTCTAATCCGAATTGTTTTAGTCCGATAGGTGACGAAAGATTTGAAATATGTAAAAGATATCTTACGAATACTGAACAAAATATTAAGATTCAGGGATAATTTCGTTAGAAACAAGGAAGATAACGTTGAACTGCTATGTAATATCGATCCTCCTATATGTTAGTGAAGGCTGGATCTTGCAGATGAAGTGAAGACTTGAGCTAACAGATATGTAGTTCTACAGAAGGATTCTAAGAATTCCATAGAAAAAACATGTCAGCAACGGTTAAGTTTAAGGAAAATGGCGGTAACAAGGGAATTTATGGCTAGGTAAAATAAAGAGTCAGTTGACATTTCTTGGGCGCATAATGCTGAAGGATTGGGAAAATTGATAATCGCAGGACGTATTGAAGACTCAAAAGGGATGGGGGCGGTTACAGCGAGAAACCTTATGGACAAGTAAATTGATTGCAGAACAAGGAATGGAAGGGATAGTAAATAAGAGAAACATTCCAAAGAGCTACAAACGAGAAAAAGCTGTGGAGAGCCATGATCACCTACGTTCTGAATGGATATGGCACATAGAAAAAGAATAAAGTTGTCGTTGAACCCACAGGAGGCTAAATATCTCATACGTAACATTATATTTGATTATTCAGTTCTGGATTTCGGCAGTTAATCTCGGCGAATGGGCCAGTAGCTCTGGAGTTTGTTTTTTTTTTATCTAAATGAGCACACTACATTCCCACGGGGATATAAAAGATATAACACTTCGTCTTCCCTCCAGGGTGGGCGCTTATCCATCTACCTGTCATCCATTTTGCTCTACGTGAGAGGAACACTTGGTAAGTAGAACAGATATTGGGGGGTCGTTGTGCTCTAGAGGTTAATTCATCTGACACTTCCTTCGTTAACTGTTGCAATAAACAGGCGAGAATTTGAATTTCGTCCTCCAGCCTAGTCCTTTGTTCACGCTCGCAAAATCGCCTTAGGAAAGGCATGAATCCATCTCTTCTTTCCTCAGCTATTGTTTAAACAGCAGGGTAGACTGGGTTCTGTTGACATGGCAGAGAATCTTGAAGAATGTCTACTCTAAATTCGAAATTTTGGGAAAAGCAAACGGGAAACCAGCTCACTATTGTTTACAGGAACTTTTGGCAATTTGTCGATAATAAAGAATAAGTGATAAGGTCTTTAAATCGGGGATATTTGGTTCATGCTTTTTCCAAAAATATGAACATTCCTAGCAAGAATTTGAACTCGGCTCGCCGGTTTTGTTTTTTGTACAGCTGACTTTATTTCTTGATATCATAAAAGGCCCTTGTGTTCAATAAGATTCTATATCTTTTTGAACACTTTCGGAGAAGGATTAATCTTTTAGCTTCTAAGTAAGAGGCTATTTTTTTTTTTTTAGGGACATGAGCTTTCGTCTTCCATTATTGACCAGGCATCTCAGCACTTTAAACTTAAGGTAAAACTAATGGATTACTAACAATTTTGGGTCTGGATTGTACACGGGACTTTTACGGAAGATCAAATACAGATAAAAAAAAGGAGAAACAATGAAGGATAATGGTTTTGTGGGCAAATATACTTACGTAGAATCTATTACTGCAAATGTTTTTGTCATTATTTTTTCCTTTTTGTCCGTGGTTAAATGTGTTTACGTGAATCTATGCAATCACTGTCCAACATTCAGAGTAATTGGAAGTCTTACCTGTTCTAAGTTGAGATAAAACATATAAAAAAAAAATGGTGTGAAACTCTAGTAAACCCAAGTGAATATTTACTACAGACCAGATATCTTGTGACCTGTTCAATTGCTCACTACACAGTGGTCATAAATTATTTGAGATATTCTTTAATATTGCAACAAAATAAATTTCAGTTATAAGATTATTGGATTGACTACCTTTTACTGGGAATATTTAGGAAAGCCAGTAGAATTCAAGATGGTGGCGATTACAAATATCTTGTATCCTACTTTAAATTCATTTTTTTTTTTCGTTTTAAAAAAAGTTATTTTGAAAACAAAAAATGGAATTATTTTTTTATAACACGATCAGGGTTGTAATTCTACACGTAAGCCATAAAATTCACTTGGTTAAATCATTATTGTCTCCCAAAAATTCTTACAATCTAATAATTATTTTCTGGCATTAAAAAAAAAAACATACAAAGCATTGATGGAACGAAAAAAAAAACAAACAAATCAATCGTATAAAAAAATAATAAACTAACTGTAGTGGGATTGGTTAAGCTTATACTAGTTAGCATAGCTAGATCACTATATATAGGTAGAATTCTAGATAGACTGGGGGCAGTCACTTGACGACTACTACTACTACTACAATTGTGCATGTACGAAAATCATAAGTCAATGTTGGTTAAAATATCCCCGGTAAACGGTAGTCGAGTAGATAATTTAATTAAATATTTAAATTCCTTCGTGTTATTGATAATACAAGATATTTGATTGTTGATCGTGAGTTAAATCGAAGAATGGAAGAATTCAAGAACTTAAAACTTACAAATATCAGTTTACCAAGGATTTAAACATTTTAATACATAAAAAAACAAATCAATAATTAAAAAAAAAGTTCTGATAAATGCATTGATAAAATTTAAGTGAAATCGGTGAATTTTGTAGGATGATATGGGATAATTTTATGGATGGTAGTCATAGCAATACCAATATCAAAGCAAAAATATAGAACATCGTACAAATTTACGGAACATTAAATTTTATGTAACATTCCAGTATTAAGCTTTGACAATAACGTCAACAAAAGTAAATATGGCGTTCACTTACAACATTTTCTATTATGAAAAATGAGATAAAAAGAAGTAAAGCAGCTCTTACTTAGTAATCTGTCGCTTAAATTTATCGAAGCTTATTTTGTTTTTATTCCTATTTGAAGGACTGGGTTCATATAAATCATCACCGTGAGCCGTTTTCGCTCTACGGAACTGCACGCAAACAATCTTAACGCTTCAGTATATATGATACATCTTTATCTATCTACCTATCTATCTATCTATCAATTTCTTAATACTACTATCTATCTATCTATCTATCTATCTATCTATCAATTTCTTAATACTACTATCTATCTATCTATCTATCTATCTATCTATATATATATATATATATATATACACATACATACATATAGATATATACATGTATATTATAGTAAAAAGAAAGAACAGTAAGATATATAATCCGGTGTTATTATTGACATTTTTATTTTTACAAAACAGTGCTCAGTGTAAATTTACAGAGCATAAACATTATAAATTAACTTATTTAAAAATATGGTTCCTTCGCTACACAGGAATTATCAGGTTTCAAAACCGAAGCTAAAAAAAATTCATATTTAAGTATATAATTAAATTAAAAGCATTTGTTCTGTTTCATCTTCAAGTGAATTTTGGAATCTAATGCTTTTAATTTAATTATATAATTAAATGTTTTTAATATATTATATTTTAGATTATATTATCTAATGCTTTTAATTTAATTATATAATTAAATCTGATGTTTTAGCTTTGGTTTTTGAAACATGGTAATTCCTGTATAGCGACGGAACCATATTTTTAAATTAGTTAATCTGTAATATATATATATATATATATATATATATATATATATATCTTATTACTATTATCTAATTATCTATCTATAGATTTCTTATTACTATAAATGTTATTTTCGTGGATACACGTGTTTCATCTGCTACACCTTTATTTATTATTATTTCTATCGCAAATACAAATAAAGTTATACATTTTTAAAGTGCACACGGACTTTACGGACACCCTGTATATATATATTCGACATATGAGGGTCATCTTCACAGTTCCTAAGAACCGACTGCCCAGACACCAGCACATGTGATTTGATTATAGTGGTAAAGGCTTTGTGTCGAACCATCCACACTTTTAGAAGGGCTAAATACAGAGACCTGGTGCCATACGTGACACAATATCCCCAAACGACCCTCCACAGGTTTGAATTCAAAATTGTCCTTCTCCTAGACCAGTTGTCATCCAAAGCTATAGAACCCAGCCTGACCTGCTAATTACCCATAGCTGAAGAGTGAAGAAGAGGATTCATACGTTTCCCAAGTGTATAGGACGTAAGTGAATGTAATGGATTCGACTCTATTCTCTCTCTCTCTCTCTCTCTCTCTCTCTATATATATATATATATATATATATATATATATATATATATATATATATTATATGTCTGCCTTAGGCGGATACTGATATCAATATCGAGTGTGTTGCAGGCTTGAACACAATCTTCCCCTGTACACATGCCAGTTTTAAATTCTTATCTCTTTTCAGAAATTGACATAATGTCCAAGCTGTTTTAACAAATAACAAGGCACGTTCTGTTCATGGTATTGGACGCCGAGTAGAGTGGCTTTGAAAGAGCCAACTAAACGATATCTGGTCTAGTTCTTATTCAGTATTTAAATCGGATAACCTTTTTTTCTATTTTTCCACGTTCAACATATAAAGTTACTTTATCACAAGCAAGAAGTTGAGAAAAGAAAGCGTAGAACTTATTTTCACATCTAAGTCATTCAACTGTAAATTGTTGAGACCTTGTTGCTACTAGAGTACTGCCGTTAAATGCATAAAGTCTAGGTACGTTAACGAAGAGCTTCTCTGAATAATTACCATTCTATGAACAACAGCCACCTAATGCAAAGCTTTTCAGTAAAATGAATCGAGCACTTCGGCTGATTGGCATTTGCTTACATTCGTAAAAACAATACGCTAGATTTATCCGTGTCGAGTGAAGATAGCTCAGTGGTAGAAGCTCTGACTGACACCAAATCAGTTGGGTTTCGATCCTAGTTTGGTGCATTTTGATGTCTAGTCGCACTGAGGAGCTGTGAAACAGTACTGTCTGCGTATGACTCACACACATATATATATATATATATATGCTTTCATGGTAATTGATAATTAGGCGTAGAGGTTTATCCTTTGTTCTCTGTTCAGGATTTGTCCTTCTTAACTATTTTCATGCTCCATCACTGCTAGTTTGCCCCTTACGTCTTAGAGGCATTATCGCCTTGCTTGGGGCGAAGTGGTTTAAAAAAAAAGCTTTATAAATAAGGCGGATAAAACACATATACGCGCATGTGTGTGTGTGTATATATATATATATATATATATTTATACTTTAAATATCAGGAGGTCAGTTAAGTCCGCTACCTTGGTTTCAACGTAACGCTTTTTTATTACACCAGTCGCACATCCATGTTTACAGCGCAAGGTCACCCATCTAAGTACTAACAAGGCTCGATGTTGCTTAAATTCAATGTTTCAATTGGTTTTTCAACGTGATATGATCGCATATAATGAGGATATGGAAGACAGATATCGGTTGATACTAGGCTTGAAGAATTTACGATTGCTGAGGCCCCTGAAGCCTTGAAAGTGACGGAAATATTTCTTTTTAGAACTATGTGCCTGATGTAATGAATATGCGTACACCTGGGTCCCCCCTCACAGGCTGGTGTCAGCCATAAATACAGACTGATGTGGAGGTACAGGAAGACGCCTATTGTCTATGTCTATTGCCTACCACTACGACGAGGACCAGTCCATAACGGTTACCTGCTAGATTGTCCTATTCGGTTACAGTAGTCCAAAACCACTTTGCTACTTCGAACAAATATATCCCTTTCAGGGACATATCAGTGCCAAAATATCTTAATATTTGATCTCGACAATTCAAATGGAAGCTGAAATACTAAAAATTCAAGAAGTGCTGGCGTACAGTCATGTAAGAATATTCTCAGACATTTACATCTTATTAAATATCGAATAACAAAAAATATATAACTGAAACATTCATAAAAAAGAATCTTTATTAACTAATAATTTTTAAAAGATCTGCAGAAGAAAACCCGTAACAATGAATATAAGACCATCAAAACTGGCTATAAATCAAATATCGACATTGTTTCAGACAAATCACAATATCAAATTATTTTTAGTCGACAAGCAAAATTGCAGAAACTTCGGAAGAACTCTGGCAAACAACTTAAAAAACCAACAACATAATTAATGTAAACATTGCAGAAATATATCCAGTGATAATAAAAAGTGAGAAGAAAACTGTGGTGGATTATATAAGTATATACAAAAAAATAAAAACGCATAAAACTGTTAATCTCCTTAGACTTATCATTATTACAATAAAAAAGAAAATCTCAAAGCTGAGAGACTCTTGCAAAAACACAAAATATACATACAAGATTAAATGAAAAAAATGTATTATAAAATTCACTCGCAATAATTATTAAAAACAACAAAACATCTATAATAAACAAAATATTTTTCAACAGACGAAACAATATGTTAAATATTTTTTATCAATAACCATAGAATTATTATTTATTGTATTTAAAATACAATTGCGGCACAAGGCTAAAATAGGGAGGGGTTGAGGCCGGTCATCACTATCTTATACCTAGATAATCTGATTCACGACCCATTCACACATTACAGTTTCCACATTCACTATAAGAACTCGTCCGTCACCAATCAATCCTCCATCCACCATAATACCGCATCTTCTCATGGGGAAACTACAAAACGTGCCCCTAGGCCTTAAAAATCAAATGATTATAAAATATATACTTAAAAATTTATGGATGAATAGAATGAAAGGGGAGGGAATGAACCCCAAAACAAACTAAATATAAACACAAAGTAAACATAACTGATGTTAGTAGGGCCCGTCCAACCCTCAAAAAGAGAGGCCCGCTGTATAACCATAGGATTAATGCCATCGTGAAACTTCGAACATCTGATGACAAAATACAAACAATGACGTCAAAACGACATGACAAAATAAAATAAAAAAAAACAAAAAAAACATCGATTACATATTAGAACACAAAAGACTATCAAAATAAGGGTAGTTATCCGGAGGATGAAGAGGATTTCTCTTGCCCTTCTGTCAAACTGTTTGCCACCCGGTGGAAAGAAAACCTGACGAGGCGATGCCGAAGGGCAGAGTCTCGTTTTGTGCTGTAGACAAACCCGACCCCGTGTATAGGGGTCTACAAAAAAATTTTGTCCGAACCTACGGGAACACATTAAAAACTGGCCTTGTACCACATCTTGTCTTTGGGGGGTGGGGGTAAGTAGGAAGTGTAGTTATTCGCACGCCCATTCGATTGGAATATGATACATCATCGGCAGCAGCATCAGCGCTGGTGTAATGTAAGGGTCGCTGCGCAGTTGATCACCAATACGAGTTCCCTCTACATATCGAGAGTTATTCATTCATGCCTGGCGTGTCTTGGATAGTAGACCGGGCTGGGTCTATTCCTCTCCAGGTCAATATACCCCAACTTGAAGGCTCGCGTTGGACATTGACACCTGACCTTTAATTTAATCAGGGAAAGCACCGCCCAGATCGTCGACTTTGGCCTAGGAAGCCCACCGACTAGCGATGCCGAGTCAGCACTGCACTTGCTGTATATATATATATATATATATATATATATATATATATGGAGGGCAGTCCTTTTGTTAGATGGCCTTACAAAATGGTTCATCTACCTTGTTTTAATATTGCCTCCTTCGGCATCAATAAAACCTGGTGGAGAAGCAGTTTAGTTGCCGATGACCGCAACATGCAGCAGATAGTACTGGGTTACATGATACCAGTAGAACTTGTAGATTAAACAGTTCTTGTTTTGGGGCTGGGTTTGACATTACAAATTCAGCGAATTGGCAGCTCAAGACGATAAAAGTTCAGGGTGTTCAATCCGCAGCAATATCGGGAAAAAGATGAAAAAAATTCGTGAATTCATTTATATGGATCGTCTCCAGTCAATCCATATTATTTTCTTGGGTAACAATGCTTTTTTTATGATGTTTTTAGGGCTGATCCAAAAACAAACATTCCAATATGAGAGCGAGGTCAATTTATTCTTCCTCTGCTAATTCCGATACCATCTGGTCCCGAGAAATAATATTTATTTATATTTGTATTCAGAATTTTGGAACATCGGTTTGGAATGAGAAATCGAACAGCCGAGTTTGAAATCCAATGGAATTTGTTATATTCACTTACGAAGAAATGCCCTTTGGAAAGGCACGAATCCACCGCTTCTCCTCTCACAGTTATGGCTTGAAAAGCAGGACAGGCTGGGTCCTATAGGCTTGGTTAACCACCAGTCTATCGCAAAAAGAAAAAGGAACCTACTACAGGGGGAAAAACCCTCTGCTTTGTCAGTCATCGCCTAAGCCTGTATCACGTATGGCATTTAACTTACTGAGAATCAAAATATGTTCAAAGTGTTCGGTTTGGGGATTGGCTAGTCTTTCATCCTGAATATTTTTCTTCTTTTCTACGTCATGTCCTTTGAGGATTTTCCTCTCCACAATGTTCTGTCTTTTGTAGTTTTTAGCAATGTTCGTCTTTTTACTGTCGCTTCCACACCCTTTTTTGGCATACATTTACACAAGCTTGTTAGGTAGGTCACTCACTTTTTTCTCTTTGATCCTCTTGCCTTCAATATATCCCGTGAAGGTCGATTTTCCCAAGGCTTCTATCATTATTACATATCCTAGAAATTTCACTTCTCTATTTCTAATTCCATTTATACGCGTTCATTTTATATCCCTTTACGTTTACTGGTACCTCCAGTTTTGCGCGGAAAAAAAACAGCATAGCATGATGAAAAAAGGCTACAAGCTCAATAGAAACAATGCTAAAAATAAAAAAAAATGGATTCACTTACATTTCGTAAATTTATGTCAATTCTGGTCATCCATACTACCTGTCATCACCTCGGAACTTATCGATATGTGAATAAAGATGAAAAAAAAAACAGTTGTTAAGAAATGTTTGTATATTACTTCTTGATGCTCTCAATAAGTAATGTTTATTTCAAATCAGATTAATTTATCTTTAAATTTGCTAATTTTACTCAAGTGTCTCAAATATATATTTTGTTTTTGGAAGATTTTTAAAACCGATAATTTTGTTTTGTTTACAAATTTCTTAAAATTAAGAAAATGGCCGCTTTTAAGAAAATTTTCTGAAATCAGCCAATAAGTTGAGATTCCGATCTACTGATTTTGTTTAAAATGCACCAGAATATTTTACTTTCTGGAAATAGTAAATTTAATTATTCAGTTTTCAATTAAACCTGAAATGAATTTTTCAACAATGATTTTTCATTTCTAAAAAATTCATTTTAAACCTTAGGTAATGAAAATTTATACCGAATTAGTGGAGGTAGCTACCATCAAATTTCCTCATTTCTCACATGGTCTCTTCATAGTATTTTATGCATCCTTCTGTAGAACAATTTCTCCGATGTTACGTGTGTGTATTTCACCTGGGAGCAAATTTTCCAGCATTCATTGCCATATATAGGAAGATTAGATATTATGTAGTTGTTTGATATTCTTGTCTTTGTTCCAATAAAAATGTTCTGTTTTCTTAATATTTTGCTTAATAGATATTAAATATTAATACAATATTGATGATTTTTAGCGTTGGTACTTGATTAAATATTAATATTAAATTCACAATAACCAATTATCAGTAAAAATTAATTTGTAGCAAAACTCTATTTTTCAAAACATGGAATTAGGCAAAAAATCTATTTCGAAAAAAAGTTTCCAACTGTCTTTAATTTACATGATTTTTTTATATAAATATTTCCCATGTACATTGATCGGACTGTTGTCCTCATCATTCACGACGTTTCGGCCGTTGAACGCTCCGGCCTTTTTCAGGTGATTGGAATTTCGAAATGAATCCTTCATTTCGTACACCGAGGTAGATTGCTCTAGTTCCACGTGCCATGCCTTTTCTGAATGTCTCAGTATCCGTCAGCTTCCAAGTTTTTTTTGTTCATCTCAGCTGTAGCCAGGTACTGAATTCACAACATTTTGGGTTAAGTCACTGGATTCAACCAACGCCATCTGTCTCTCTGGCGATATAAATACTCCATTTAATATTGGTGATGGTTTTCAGTACATTTACTACTGATTAATAAAAAGCTATGGAGACATGTTGGAGTAATGGATTGCAGCTCAATTGAGGAAACTGAGAGCCGAGTTCGAATTCCAATCGAGGTCATTACATTCACTTACGTGCTGATGCCCTTTGGAAAGGTGTGAATCCGTCTCTTCCTTCCCCAGCTGTAGGTAAATAGCGGGATAGACTGGGTTCTATGGCCTTGGTTGGCAATCAGTCTAAGAGAAGGAAAGACTCTGAATTCAAAACATACAGCTATGGACAAACTGGGCTCTGTAGCTATGGTTGGCATCTAGACTAGGAGATAGACAACTCTGAATTCAAACCCGGAGCCGAAGTGTTGGGGTTAAGTTGAGGGTTAGGGTTGGATTAGGGTTTGGGCTATACAGATGTACATGTTGAAATATTAAGTCATGGGGTGTTTTTCAATAGGGGCATTGTGTGTGTAAGGGATTTTGGTGCACGTAGGAGTGAATGGCAACGGATAGATTCTTATGGTAAATGGGTAAACTGTAAGGAATCAGTGGGTCGTGAATCTGATTAGCTAGGAATCAAATAATTATTGTCGAACAGTCTTGACCCATCTCCCCGCATTATTCGGCCTTGTGCCACAATTACTGTATTCAATCAGTATTAAATCGTAGACAGTCCGATGTCATGTTCAAATTCGTTCTGGCATTTTCTACGACGACGCCGCTGACCAAGATACATTGGCCTCTGACTTTTTCATTGGATGACATCGGTGGCGTGAAAAGGAGAGGCGTGCTGCTTGGAAAACTCCCGATCTCTCATTTAAAAAAGAAAACCCTGCGCAGGTCTGACGGAGAGGGTATAACTCTTCGGGTGAAGATCCATGGTCTCTTGAGACTGACGGATATCACAGAACAGAATAGTTTGCTTAGCTGTTGAAAGGCCTCTCATGTTGAAAAGGAAAATAAGTGAATTTTACTTTTTTGAAGACAGAGGAATTTCTGATTCTAGTTTCTGTTTCAGTTTGCATCAGCCAATTTTATGTTAAGATGTTCTCGAACAACAAACGATATCTACCTGCTTCTGTCATCCCAGTACCAACATTCAGGCATAAATGACAATTTGAACTAGTATATACAAAATAAATGATTAACCGATGCATAACCGCCGACTCTCGCCATGGTTATTAATGTCGTTTTATTGTACGATATGTCAACACCTATTGAGGTATTTACTTTCGAATTTTATCTGGGTTACCGAAGGAAGATAGAACCTACCTATCAGTAGTAGCAATCAGACAAACTAACCATTTCAAAAACCCACGGCGACCGTTTATCTCTAGTTGCTAATGCAGTGACTTCAAATTTAGATTTTCTTTTATCGTGTCCTTAAGCTAAAGATGAGTAGATTGTTATGGAGTAGTTTCACAGTGGAGGCTTGTATTTGTACTAAGTCGGTCCTAAAAAAGGTCCGACGTACAAAACGTTAGGAACTTGATATAATAGGTAATGACGCAGAGAAATCTAGTTGTGGTCGTCCAGCATCGACTGATTGACCGAACCCCCTGAGCGACTTGTTACTCTTACTACATCTACCTATTATAGGTGGGAGAGTCTATAAACTATAGAATAGGTGTGTTCCACTATAACATAGATTTTCTGTAAATATCACGGAAACAAACTTTTACATCAATTCTAATAATAAAATGATGAAACCTATCTGCCAATCTAGTACTGAGTTTAAATTCGAGAATCAGTTATCAAAGAGAAAAGTTCACCAGAGCAATTACCATGCAAGTATTTATAGAAAAGGCACAGGAAAGCTACATTTTAGCGGTGAGAAAGGACGTGAAGACGAGATGCTATGTCATGATCAATGATATTGAGCATTATTCTTTGGATTTTGTCAAGAATCTCTTGATACATAAGAGAAACATCAAACTACATGTAGCACCAATATTCGATGTTTGAACGAACGGCAGAATTATAAAGCTGCAAGACGATTTCAATGAAAGGCATGAGACCGAGAATGCAGTGAATTAATCTCTTGGAGGTTAGCATCAGCCATCAGCTAAAAGTTTCACAAATGATTAAAAAATAGTTTCTTTTTGGAGTAGTTAAAATGAACAAGCCATTTTTTGTCCCATGTTATTTTCGAGATCTGACAATTTGATTTGATCTAACTTATCACATTTAAAATTAAGACAGGAGTCAATACTTATGTTATTAAGTTACCGAATCGCGAAATGATGACATAAAGAAGGTCGTTGATGAATATTAGGTACAAAGTAAATCCAAGGATTCAGCCTTGGAGAAGACCCCCATTAGTTTAGAAAGAATTAGAAAGCGGCCGTTTAAGACAAATTTCAATTGTTAAGAAAGATCGAATCAAATAAAAATTCGGGCGAAACACCATAACACTTCAATCTGTGAAGAAGACTAGAATCCACAAACCTGTCAATGCCTTCAAGATTCCGAAGGCAAGAGGCCTAATTTCACCGATGATTTCTAAAACTTGACAGACTCTTTCAGCAATAATCGTTAACACATCTGAAACTGACAGGGAGAAGCGAAAGTCATATTGTTTTTCTGAAAGGACACCCTGCGGGGTGAGTTACTTAACCAATTCGGAGTTGATTAGAGCCTCTAGTGCTTTGACAAAATGAGGTAAAATACTAACAGGTTGAAAATTCTAAGAATCAAAGACTTTGTCCAGGTTCTTTCAAACAGGAACAAATTTATATATATATATATATATATATATATATATATATATATATATATATATATACGCGTGTTTCTGTGTGTTGTATAATATTATATAAAAATGACTGCATAACATTTAAACATCATTTTTGGTGTTTTCCCCGACACCGAAATTTCTTGGTAAATTTCCGTTCTTTAGTTGGTTCTGGATTTAAATGATATTTAAATGATTTTATATGATATTTAAAACCAGAATCCCTTGAAAAAAAATTACTAAGAAACTTCGAAGTCGGGGAAAATAACAGAAAATATGATATTTAAAAGTTAAGTAATCTTTTATATAAATTATTATTAATGTTCGATTTTAATATTATTTTAATATTTTTAATATTGATCTATATATGTAAAATTATCTACTGTTTCTTAAATCTTACTGGAATTCGCTGAGGTTTTTTATAGCACTATTAGACTCTACTTTGAGCAATTACTCTACAAGCTTAACAGAAGAATCGTGATGAAATCGATCATAATCGGAAATGACATGTTCATCATTAATTAATCATGGCTAAAGATCAGAAGCTGATGAAGTATTGAAATAAAGTTCAAACACACACACACACACACACACACACACACACATATATATATATATATATATATATATATATATATATATATATATTTTTAGGTATGCAGAAAATAAAAAAGAACGCGTTGGGTGCATGATCCGGTGTTCCTTAGTATTATTTTTTTTTTTTTTTTGCAGACAGCTCCATACAGAAGAACTCTTATGTAGCATTTTTGAAACATGAGAACTCTTATGTAGCAAGGAATCATATTTTTAAGCAAAAATATATATATATATATATATATATATATATATATATATATATATATATATATATATATATATGTAAAATTTCCTACAGTAGAATAAAATCTTCCTCCTCTCATAAATACTAACTGCGAGACTTCCTAGGGCAGTCGGTTGGTGAGCGGAGTCACAGTGATAACCTTTCGTTCGGACGTACATCTCTATCTGCTTATTTCTAACATTCTTGCTTTTTATATATCTGTTATTTCAATACACTTGTTCAACCTACATCGTCTTCCATGTCTTTCTTTCTGGCCCCTAAACAGGCTTGAACAATATATATATATATATATATATATATATATATATATATATGTGTGTGTGTGTGTGTGTGTGTATATTATTCAAAGATCATTTTCAAATTTATTCAAGATGATCTTCGCCTTCTCTAACCTTCTAACTTTCTGTCCTGGTATAACAAAATGCCTCACAGGTTTCACGTACAATTTCATTTTCAAGCCTTTTATCAGTACTCATTGGAGTTTCATGGCTGAAACTCCACTCTCACGTGCCACACGTCTTATGAACTAAGTTGGATCTTTTCTAATCGATCTCTTTAGCTCTAAGTTGAAATGATGATCCCTCTTGCTGTTGCGACTTCCAGATCTAGTTTTCCTCTCTACTGTTCCCTCTTTTTAAAACGTTCTCTTGATTGTTCTTGAATGGACTTTGAAGATGGAAGCCAGAGTATGAATGTTGGTACCATTACTGAAGGCCTGGATGATTTTTTCTCTCGCCATTGCTCAGTTGGGTAAACAGTGGATCTGACACAAAACACTTTTAACTTGCTCTCTTTTCAGATGAATAACTCAAAGGGTTTTTCAGCAATACTTACGGAAAAAGGGTGTCACAATAGCTAAATGTCTTATCTGAAAACCTGGAAAAAAGAAACTCAATTAGTTTAGTGTTTTTTAAATATTAAACATTTTGTAGTATCGATAATGTTATGGGACCTTACCCATAATAACATATTGGACTATTCCATACGTAATAAATACTGCACCTCAAGAGGAAGCAGAGAGTTCAGTCCGAAGTCAGGCGACGGGCTGAGCGGCTGATCGGTTGAACTCTCTTCCTTCGGGCGGGGAGGAACCCGAACGAGGCTACACCGAAAGGCGGAGTTTCTTTCGGGGAGGTAAACCGACCCTGAACCCTTTTATACGGGTTCAAAGGGCATATTTTTGGCCGAGTCCACGGGCTCGGAGATCCCACGTTAAACCGGCCTTGTGCCACATGACGCCCTCGTGGGGGGGTGACTAAATACCGTTCAGTTTGAAGTCTGGAGTGAAGTCCGTCAGGAGTCTGTCAGTCAGTCAGAGCGAGCGAGTCAGTCAGTCCGAAACAGAGTCGCGTTCAGATAATTACTGCAAGACATTGGAATAGTGATCCTGGTCGAGACTACATTGTTCTCTCTACTAAACCTGATTGTTCGTACTAACACTTTCTACTTCTCTGTATATATTCCTGTTTGTAATATATCTGTGTTATTCCATATCTGTGTTAGAGTTCTTCTTTATTGGTTCTACCTTGGACTATCACCATGGTACAAGGAACCGGACCATAACAGATAATTATGCTGTTACACGATTTGTAAAATTTTGTACACCCGTGTATAAATTTCAAAATCTTGTATATTGCCGTAATTCACTAATGAATGGATTTTATCAAAGAAAGAATAAGCTTTTACAAGTAGATTTTACAAGTAGATTTTGTCGAAATAATTGCTTAGTGATTTTTCACTATTTGTTTGGATTCTATATCCTATTGTAAAAACATTATCGACATTATCGACACGGAAAACACATTGATAGACCAGAAAATATAAATCTTTTACTTTCAACCCATTCTTAAAATTTTTTACTCATTTTCTGTTTTTAATCACAAGAAAACTAGCTTAGGGAAAATGTACTATGACTCAGTCGTAATTGTTTTAGTGAAACAAGCTTGCTAACCATGCTAACCTCCTCGAGATGCCTCTACACACAAATACACATTTCTTTCACTTTGGGATCTAATGAAGCCTTGTATGGCAAAACGCGTATTCAAATTTATTGTCAATGAAAAGTTTTCTCTTTCTCAAATTTCTTTAAAAAATAGTCGGGATTCTGTATGATATTTTAAGGATATATTATCGACACGGAAAGCACATGGATAGACCAAAAAATATAAATCTTTTAATTTTCACCCCATTTGTGGGAAAGTTGTCCCAGTTTTCCCGCCTGAAAGGGTTGAGCTTGAAAATGCGACAAAATTGAAAAAAAAAAAGCAACAACAGCTTGAAAAATTTAGAGTGGACAATTCTGATCTTTTTTTTTTTATATTTTAAGAATAAAGACAAACTCCTGCTCGGTGTGTAACAATACAAGAAGAAAATGTTTATTTATATGCACAAAAACAGGTAAAATGATAAACAGAATTACGAAAGAAAGGAAGGGAGAAAAAAAGTCCGTTAACTTTAAAGGAAGAAAAAAATGGCTTCCTCAAAATATTTCTCCGGGCGCCCAAAAAGTTCTCTAAGCAAGTAGATTGTTGAAAGGGTAAAACACTTAAATTTCTTCAGATTTTTTTTAGAATTTAAAATTTTACAAAAGATAATAATTTTGTAGTTGAGTGAATTTATATGAAAAAACAGGAATCTTCTAGTTGCAAGGAGATAGATCTCAGTTGGTTTTTAGTAGTGGTCTTTACAGTCCAGCAGGTAGATCTTTGTTGAAGCTAGTTTCGAAGTTAACTGGTGTCCTCTATCGCCAACCTGATGTTATCACAGACGGTTGTTGAATACGCACTAACAAATAGGCGAAGATTCTCCGTATTTATGGGGATTAGGAGGCTCAGAAATATCGGAGATTTTTTCCTCCAAAATTGCTATACAAATTTCCTGGGCCCTTCATTGATTAGACAATATATTTTTTTTTTATCTCTGATAAGAATCAAGATTTTCGGAGTTGTTTTTTTTTTTGGAAAGAAGGCTTCAACACAAGCTGTGAGCGTTACCTCTTGACTTTATGGCACCATGGACAGGATAACGGAGGTCAAATTTCTTTTTATATTTTCCAGTTCTCTCGTTTGTCAGAAAATATATTCTTATCTCTGATAAGAATCAAGCCTGTCGAGGCCGGATTTGAAAGGAGGGGAAAAAGTTGGGGTGAAGATTGGAAAAGAGTCTAGAACGTGAACTTGTCAAATAGTGTAGTCATGGTTCTCAAATTTAACTCTAATACATTCTAAAGTATTGGATGCGAATTTGCCTTGAACTCATTTAAAAAAAAAAAGATATGAATTTCTTCATTTCGAACCATTCTGAAAATGATATGAGGTTTTAACTTTAATTCAATATAAAAAAAAATCTGGGGAAAAGATTCCTTTTATATATGTCTTTTTATTATTAAGATGATTTCATCGGTACTATTTAAAGCTTTTATAAAATTTAGTAGTATCAAGTCATTGTTCAAATAGTACAAAACTATACATAGATTAGATGTGGCACAAGTTGTAATTGATCGATAGTCTTTCTAACAATTAAGCCTCGTTGAAATTTTCATATAATATATATATATATATATATATATATATATTTATGTGTGTGTGTGTGTGTGTGTGTGTGTGTGTGTGTGTGTGTGTGTGTGTGTGTGTTTGTTATATAAATATATATATATATATATATATATATATATATATATATAATATATATATATATATATTGTTGTGGTAGGATCCACCTAATTTGCATAGTGGTTGGTACCGGGAAGACCGGGGAAGGAAAAAGAGATTCAATCCAGATACTCTGCCCGACTGCGACTAAAAACACATTCTCCAGGAAACGGTCTTCCCAAGAATATACAAAAGACTATATGTAAATATTGTGTACACTTTTTGTTTCAATACATTTTGTTCTAATTTCATTTTGTGTTGTATTATTATTCCATACATTAGTCAAGATTCAAATATATAAACTTATATATATATATATATATATATATATATATATATATATATATATATAAATTTTCAATATATTATATCGTTATATATAGCAATTTACTTAAATATGGCCTAGATCTTGACACACCAACTAAACTATGAACCATCCAGTGAGCATATTAATCTAGGAAAAATATATTGTCAACGATTAAAGCCATTCAAAAAAAGATTTTAGTATATATATATATATATATATATATATATATATATATATATATATATATTTTATTTGAAAATGGAAAAAGGCTCAATGAAAATATATGAATATTCTGTTTCGCCATTCAAAAAGTATCGCTAGATCCAAAAGTGAAAGAATGAATGCGGATATTTGAATTTATGTGTATGTTAAATAATTTTTTCGTTTTTGGGTTCTGATAAAGCCTTGAACGACGAAACACGTAATCTATTTCGAATGAAAAAATCCATTTGTCAAATTTCTTTAAAAAACATTGTCCAGATTCTGTATGTTATTTAAAAAAAAAACATATTCTCGACATGGAAAACCCATAGATAGACAAAAAAAAAAAAAAAAAAAAATATATAAATCTTTTTAAATTTTTTAATAATTCTTAAGGATTATAAGGAGGGTTTACCTTTTTTCATTTCATAAAAAAATAAATGAATTTCTTGTTTTTAGTCATTCTAAAAATGGGATGATGATTTGCTTTTAATTCGATACAAAATGCTGGGAAATATATTGACAGCTTTCGACATGAACTAAGATCTATAAAGAAAAGATACTTAATAAATATAAACGACTTTTTAAAAAGTCACTCATTTTCATTTTGGTTTAATCACGAGAAACGTCAGCTTAGGCATAAAGTAACATGATACATTGTATTTATTTTTGTATACTTGGGCATCAACGTTTCTTTAAAACATATTTCGTTAAATATGAGCGATAAGGAAAATGTAACTCCTTTCTTTAGTTTTTCCATCATACTTAAATTTTTCCGTTTGTTGGAAATAAGGTGTGCAAAAATTAACTATATTATTCATTGTCTCAAGGGCTTTTGGCCATTTCTTTAGCCATTTTCAAAGGGTTTTCTTAATTTCTATTAACGTTTTGACTGTTTTAGATGTATTTTATTTTTCTATTGTTTTGAATACTAATAAGTGTGTTTATTCCGAGCGTTTGTGCGCTGAGTGCGGCTGGAATACTAGTGAGCGTCTCTCTATTTATTAAAAACTTTCAACACTACCACTGTTAAATAAGGTGATGTTGTCAGTGGGAGGGAGATGTTTAATATACAGGGCCTCACTTATAGCGAGAAGTTTTCATTTATGTCAATTATATAAAATTTTAGTTTTTCCGACCAGAATTTTCATTAAGGGTTCTTGTATAGATGCTTTTTTATACCACATTGATCTGATAAGTGACAGTGAGGTATCTAATGACACACACACAATTTATATATATATATATATATATATATATATATATATATATATATATATATATATATATTTTTCAGGTAAGATGAGAAAGAATATATACAAATTTTTCGTTCGTAATTTTTTTAAAATCCGGCTCAATACATAGTATAGCAATATTATTTATTTTAAAATATTACAACTATATAACATCGAAATCAAGCTATAATGACTTGGAATTTGATACGCATCGAAACATGACTTCAATTGTGTTGTGTTTCTCATCTGCTTTCTCTTTTTTTCTCTCTTTCTCTCTAAATAATATATATATATATATATATATATATATATATATATATATTTTATTTAATATTTGACACAATTTAGTTTTCTATAATTTTTCATTTGACGATCTAATATTTTTTTTTCTTTTCAAACTCACTCTAAACCTTTCTGACCATAGCTCAATTAGATCTCATTTAAATATTCATGGAGACATACCGGATGCTACTCGTAACATACTTGTTGACAACACTAATATAATAGCATCATCTACATGCAAAAAAAAGGCTAAAAATAATGGAAGCCTTATAAATGAAAACAACAAGACCAACACTTAATAATATTAACTTTGAACATGGACACAATATATTGACCGTGTTTTGAAAAATGAAAACAATTTATAAAACATACATAAACAAACTATTTCTTATTTATTTAAAATAAATACATTAAAATAATTTTTTTGAATCGTGAAAAACGACATGGCTAAATGTATAATCTTTTGAAAATGGCTAAATGTATAGAAAAAAAAAGAACATTCGGACAGTTTTTATATAATTTATCATCCGAAAAGAAAAAAAAATATTATTAGATCGCATGAGAAATTGTATAAAAAAATAAATAAAAGTACCTAGTTTGTCGTATTCAATGAAATGTGCATGAAAGAAGGATTGCTGTCTAAATATACAAATATATATATATATATATATATATATATATATATATATATATATATATATGTATCTAGGTTTGCTCTACGATTGTATTGAGCTCTTTTGTTAGTTAGTTGTTACTCGTATCAATTAAAATTTTTTTGGGCTTCAGACCTGCATCTGTGCGATTTTTTGTCGGCAGAAGTTTATGTTTGTAGCTCTTTCTTTTTTTAAAATTTTTTTTCCTCGAAATTGATTTTATTAACAAATCAAAAATTCGAGGGTTTTTCGAAACGAGTCTAGTTATTTATATTTATATATATATATATATATATATATTCTTAGTGTAAGTAGTATCATTTTTGAAAGTGCCTTGTGACGCAAATATCTGATATATTTACTCTGATGTAATTGCAATAGTTTTCTATACAATTATGCCGGTTCATTTTTATTAAAAAAAGGATGAATTCTTTGGATGTCAACCTCATTCTTATAAAAACACTTGACTCAACTAATGAGCTTTCCAAGCATTTCCCTAAACTATTCATTAAGCCAGAGTTCAATAAAACGATGTATTTCTTGTATAAATGATAACGTTATTTGATTCACTGGTGATCGAAAATGTCAATTTAAAAAAAAGCAAGATCAAATTCTTGGAAACTAAGTACAAGAGAAGAAATAGATTTAATATTTCCCACGCAAATTAAAATGGTTGATATCGATTTCACTTGCAAATATTTTAAAGGCTCCAAAATTGACATGGGGTATTTATTTTTTTATCTGAAAGTGTTTCAATATTCAAAATTCCATAATTAAATATGCGTATATCTAATAAATTCATAAATAAATATTCAAGCAACTCATCTGTTGATTGATTCTAGGCTCATCAGGGTGAGTGATTCTAGTATAATTCCGATGCACCTACGTTTATATCTTAGTAGGTATGTATAATTACAACTATTTAATCCTGTCTTTATAGTAAGTGCGATAGGTCTGACAAAGTAAAACCATCGGCTGCTCGCGACAAATTACCTCTAATCAGTTGTTAACTGGAGCAAGAAATGGCTTGTAAATTTTAATGCCTTCAAAACCAAACAATTGGCTGACGGCAACGTTATTGCATCTTCTTTGTCGCACGTTTTCTACTGATATAACTTGGACTGATACTATTGAATCATTTGCTAGTTCTGCTGCTAAGAAAGCAGGTTTACTGTGTCATGCCAGACAATTTTTCTCGTCAGAATCCATCTTTTACATTCATAAATCTACCCTTCTTCCATGAATATTGCTGACATATAGAGTCTGGTGCTTTATATATCAGGAAATGCTTGACAAAATTCAAAGAGAATATGTAATTTTATCGATCCTGACCTGGCATCTCGACTTCAGTCACTTTCTCCTAACCGTGATGTGGCTTTTCTTTCTGTTTTCTATAAATATTTTCCTGGCAGTTTCACTAATGAGCTCTCCTTGGACCCACGAGCGCGTGAATTTAATCCTACTATTGGACTAGCAACTTGGTCTCGTCTCTTTACCTTTGAACTTGCTAGATTTAACCATATGTTCTAGTTTAATAACTGCCTTTCTCAAACTTCTCGCCTTTAGTACTCACTTACGGTTTCTTTCTTCCTTGTCATCTAGAATCTTCAAAAATGTTAAGGCAACGTCAATCGCCATCTTCTCTCTTCCTCGAAGCAGTTCTTTTATCGTCTTCTCCACACTAATGTCTTCTGGTTCTCTTCCAATCCAAGTAAGCTCTCGAGTCTTAGTGACATTATCGCCTTGATTGGAATGAAATGACTAAAAATACGAACAACGAATTTTCAACCAGTTATCGTTTCTATGACTAAATTGAAAAAAACAATTTCTATCGACCTAAAAACAGATAAATGCACCACTTTACATGAGATGGGACTCAGCCAGGGCCAAAATTCTATACTAAGCAACTTCTTTTCCCGATATTATTTCTGCTATGAGTCATGTTCCTTCAGGATATTGGTGATCATGGCTCTCAATAATTTCTTATCCCTTGTATTGGGTTGGTGGATAATTATCAGGCGTTTTTGTAGGTGAGTTATTTGTTAATAAAATTTACTGTTTTGTTTACTTCTTTTAATAAAAATATTATTTTATTTTCAGCTTATTAAAATGTGTGTCGATAATGATACACTCCGGAATAATCATTTAAAGATGTTATTGTTGAATTGTTATGTTTCTTTTTTCATAATAAATATTGTTTAAAACGCCTGATAATTATGCACCAACCCAATAGTTCTTTTTGTTATCTGTCCTAAACCTTATTCCACCATCCACTTATTCATGCTCATTAAGTAGGTTATGCGCTGTTTTTCTCTATCTATCTTCTCTTCAATCTGTCATGTGAGTATTAAATTTTCAAAGCCCCCTTTCCTCATTATATGCTCTAGACGCATAAACTCCCTCTTTCTGATGTTAAGTATAACTGTACCTTTTGTTATCATTTTCTTTAAAATTTCGTCGTTTTTCCTATGATAGGTCCATGTTATTATCAGCATCCTTCTGTAGAACCACATTTCTGTTGTCTCCCCTTCATCTGTGAGAAGATTGCCCGACATTCTGGGACATATAGAAGGACTGATATTATGTAACAGTTTAGCACTCTCTTCTTTGTTTCTAACGAAATTTTCCTAAACAGAGTATTAAAACTTTTGCTTTCCAAATGTGGCTTCAGATTTTAGGGTCAAACTTGTCGTCTTCTGTTAAAACCCTACTCAGATATTAAAATCTTTGTACTTGTTTCATTTTGGTATCTCCGATTCGTAATTTACATATTGAACTGTTTCTTTTGCTGAAAACCATTCCGTTTTCTTACAGTTGATATTTAGTCCTTTCTTCTCTCTTTCCTTCACTGCCTTCTGTAGGAGTTCATGTATTTTCCTTTACAGTAAAGCGGAAAGACTAGAGATATATAAAGCAAAGCACACTGATGACTGAAACTAAGTGAAAGCTAATTGTAGTTAATGCAATTGTACTTAATTTTCGCCTATAAAATGTGAGCAATAACTGTTGCTAAAATGTAGGAACTTCCGCTATTTCAGATACATGCAGATTTCTCTGAATATTAAAATTAATTAGTCCTAGATATGACGATAAACTATATGCAGCAACAAAGCCACTGACTGGGAGAATGGATGTTTTGTTGAGTCTGGAACCACCTCTTAATTGGTGTTGTTCTCAAGTCCAACTTGACTCAGGGTGGTAGCACCTGTTAGGGTCCTAGCTATGGGCAAATAACGAATCCTTAAACAAAAACCAAAATAGTAGGAGAGCGTCGGTATCCAGAATATCTCGGTGGTGTTTATATAATCTATTTTGATGTTTCTGGAAGTTTCGCCGATATATTTTGTGAAGGCTATTTGTTTTATATTCCTGCCTCTGTTCTGTTGCTGTTGCTGTCTCGTTTGATGCTAACTCTACTTCTATCAAACGAGATAGCAACAACAACAGACCAAAAGCGGGAATATACAAAATACACAAAATGCCCAATGATATTCATCAGCGAAACATCCAGAAAGATAAAAAAAACGATTATATGCACACTAGGACAGTATAATATTCATTTTATAGTAAAATTAACAACAATACATTATTGTAAAAAGAATTGCAAACAATATATTTTTTAGTAAAATTTTCAGCGATGTATCCCTATCTATAAAAGGCAGGATGTGTGTGTGTAACGAATGCACGGCCGCAATTTTCGACGGATTTACACCACAATTTACATGCACATGCACTAAGTTAGCGGGAAGGCCAAGACCGACTTTGAATTTCCCAACTGCCATCGATAGTGGTAATAATTTTCATGCTTCTACGGCAGTTTTCATTTAGTTTGCGGTCATTTTCTACTGGCCAGAGTGAGACCCTATAGCTGGCTGCCACGAATAGGCAGGAAGATTCTATTGGCCAGCGTGAGAGCCAACAGCTGACTGACATGAATGTTAACTAGCATGCTAGCATGCAAAAAAAATCGATAGCTGAATTTGTCACAAGTGAGTAAAATTTAAATCTGCATGGCACTTTACTCCAATTGGCTCATTCGCTTGCTTAAACTCAACGTTGATTCTGATTCCGCAGAACTGGGTTGGGTGTGAAAAAGTATTTGTTGTTAACATTCTTTTTTCATTCGTTTTTTTCCAGTTACGAGTCCCTTTTTAAAGCTGATCGTTTTGTGTTCATTTTGTTTAGTTCTTTTTCGTAACAGATTTAATGTTTAGTATAGAGTTTAGAAAAAATTTGCAGTGTGAGATAGGCAAGAAGTAAGGCATGTAGCAACATCAACATGGAAGAGGGCACTCCTTTAAAGGCAAGGAAGGGCAAAAATATTTTAAGTCAAGTGATAGCGATTGCTGTATGAGTCTACAATTTTTGAATCAAGCACGGGCAACGCCGGGCCATGCTGCTAGTTTTATAATAAAATAACCAACACATCTTTATAGCAAGATGACAATCAATATAACACTAAAACGTATAAAAATACATTTTTGTAGCAAAATTACAAGCAAAACATTTTTGTAAAAAAGTTACCTATTGCATTTTTGTGGCAAAATCGCCCATGTTATATTTTCTTTTTAAATTACTAATACCATTGATAATCTACAATTTACATATCTAAAAAACATACGTTTATACTGACAGTATAAAGTGATGTACAAAATATCTGTAGCTGAAGCCATATAATTGTGTTCAAAATATTTAGATTTCAGTATAGAGGTTGATATCCTGCTAAACAAAATCAAGAACGGCCATAACGATTAACTAAAGAAATTTACTCTAAAAACATACATTCATTAGAATCAGTTTACGTAGAATTTTACATACAAAAACGTTGTAAAAATGCAAATAAATTGCAGTTTTATATTTTACCACAATTATTTGAATTTTATTTTTATAACTGGAACAAATAGCACTATAAAATTACAGGTTAAAAGTGAATTTGGTAGACTTTAGTTCTTGCTGTTTGGAAGTCATTTTTATATAACTTAAAAAAATAATAAACCAGACAGCGACTCCATTGGAAACCAGAAGCTGGTTTTTAGAGTAGAGAGATTCTCTTTCTGTTCGAAATCTGGCGCATCACAGTCTTTCTTCTATATCTTTCCCAGTTATATCTGTGCCAGACGAAGCTATGCATTATATAATTAAAGTATAATTATGGTCCGTAGCAAAGCCGGAGTACGAGACCCGCCAAAATGAATAAAATAAAAGAAACCTACGATTTTCTAGGTTTACAAAAATGCCTTGCTTTGGCGCTACACAATCTGCTTAACTTTTTAATTTAATCTTGTAACGCACGAAGTGAAGCTCACGAAATATCACTAAAAATCAAAATCATGAAACCAGACCTGATTTTCTCATTCCTGAATTCATATATATATATATATATATATATATATATATATATATATATATATATGTGTGTGTGTGTGTGTGTATATATATATATATATATATATATATATATATATATATATATATATATATATATGTATGTATGCATATATATATATATAAATCATACACATATATATATGCATATACACATATATATAAATGTATATATATATATATACACACAGACACACACACACACATATATATATATATATATATATATATATATATATATATATATATATATATATGAATGTATATTCCTTTACGAGAAAAAAAAAAGAATACTGTTCTAGCCTCGAAATGTTTTAAGGCGTATGACAAGGAAACTATTCCAACATTGTTTTTGCGTGTTTTAACGCAAATTCAGAAAACTCCAAAGTGTTCCAGTTGTCATGCTAAGGTCAGGAGTACTAGTAGAAGCCAGAATCAGTTGCAGTGGTTGCTAAGGTAACGGAAGCAGTGGCAGCAGCAGCGGCAGCAGTGGAGTCAAAACATGGCGACCAAAGTAGTAGTAATTCTCCAGCGAAAGAGAGCGGCATGGCTAATAAATGAATGCCAAGTTGCAGCCGTGCTGCACAGAATAGAAGAGTCACAAGTAGGTGCAACCGACTCGAAGCCTACCAAAAGCATCGTTGCTCTTACCCTCCACTTCAGCTTTGGTTGAGGTAGCAGCAGAACTTGCAGGTTTGTTGACAGAACAAGTGACGGTAGGGCGGAAAGAATAGAAAAATAAAGAGAACAACATTGGCGTCAGGATGTGTCGATTCCCCGTTCGAAGTTTATTGCACTGGAAAATTAAAAACCGGTTCATTTAACGCTAGAAACATTATCAGAGAATGATAAAACTGTAAAATGAATAAGGTTCTTCAAATATGCTGCTCGTAGAGTAAGGGTTATCAAGTACACGGCCGATTACAAGTCAGTTCAATCCTTACTGCTTACAATTGCACCAGGCTATGGTAATGGTAATATTAGCCATTAATCTACAAGGAAATATTTAGCAGTCATTGACAGAGAAGCCATTACTGTTTTCAAGTTATAAAATCTTCCTCTTAAAACAGTTTTCCAAGAAAATAAGTTTCTCAGATCCAATAGCTGTTATCACCCTTTGCAGTGTTGCTGGGCGTTTCCTTCTTTACCTTTTATTCGACGTGTACTGTCAAAATCTTAATTATGTCGTTATTTTCTCTTCGAGTTACACTTCGAATTCGAGCTAACCATTTTAGTTGTTGCTGCTGTTGAAAGTCTTCAAATGATGTGGATTCTGTTATTTGGTACAGTTCTTTGTGGTTCTGAAGTGCCAGTCTTCAATGTTCAAAGAAGTATGGTCTTTGCAAAGACCTCCAGGATTCATACGCTCAAAGACATTTTTAACAATTGGTCTTAGAAAGCGGTTGTATACAGCTGATAGATTAGATATTTCTCTCCGGTTTTGGCGCTATAAATGACATCCATATGCCAGTTTCAATCTGATGAGGCTATTTAAGGACATGGCACGAATTTTCTGTTTGATGTGTTAGATTTATAGAAATTTATAGACAAAACTACCTTTGGAACTATCAATCTTTGTTTAGTAAAGAGATTGGATCTAAAAGATTGATTTACGTTCAGATGAACGTCGTATTTAATATTTAAGACAATTATGGGAAAATTATTATTTTGTTGATCGAAACACATTTTTGATGACGCTATTTGAGCAACAAAACATAGAAATCAGGGTTTCCCTAACTGACTAATATATTTACCATCTACACGAATATATAATATTTTTATTTATTTTGATTAAACGCAATGGAGTCAAAAATCCACTGAAATGATGTGGAACGATTATATTGAAACTGTTACTAGGAAAATTGGTTCAAAATGGCGTGCTAGATAATTTTTCTCGCCAGAATCTTATCTTGCATCTTCATAAGTCGACCATTTGTACGTGTTTCGAATATTATTGCCACATATGGCCTCCTGCTTCTGTTTTATATTTACAGATTCTTCACAAAATTCGAATAATTAATCGACAACGTCATCGCTATTCTTTTGAGGGTTTGACGGCTCCAGCTAACATCAGTTTTCCTTTTATTTTGTGTATTTATTTTAATATTTTACTTTGTTTTTTTTTTGTTTTGTTTTGTTTTTTTTTTGAGAGGGGTATCCCCCCCACCAAAAAAATTACGTATCATCCACAGATTTTTGTATATAGGATTTTATAATCCTCAATTTTTATATTCATGGGGTGTTTTTATTTTTCAAGTCCCCTGAGTGTATGCGGTATTGTGATATATAGCGGATTGAATGAGTTAATGGGTCGCGAATCTGATTGGCTAGGTATAAGATAGTAAGTGATGACCAGCTTCAGCCCATTCTCTCCTATTTTTGTCCGCGAATCAGGCGCGGTGGAGTAACAGGTAGCGGCTTGGATTCAGGAATCGGAGAGCCAAGTTCGAATTCTAATCGAGTCTATTCACTTACGTGCTAATACCATTGGGAAACGTATGGCTCCTCTTACTCAATCCTCAGCTATGGGTAATTTAAATAGCAGGACAGACCGGGTTATATAGCCTTGGATAGCAACTGATCTACCGCTGAAAGAAATGGAATAATAATGCGGGAAAAATAGCCTCGTTAGTCATGTATCGAAAGATACATGATCGTCTAAGCGTGTATCACGAATGGCACATGATTAACTGACTGCCACAACTGTATTTTATATACTAGATAACGTTATCTGTCCTGATTTGGCATCTCCGTTTCGCTCATTTTCCCCACGTCTTCGTACATCTTTTGGATGTTTTTTTTTTTTTTTTTTCTGTGGTTCACAGGTAATGGGGTGTTTATTTCCACTGACAGTGAATATTAACACTATAGTGATCTTAGCATTATCACCATCTTTGTTTCGGTCTGAGGGGCTTAAATTTCACTCCTTCCTTTACAAGTCATCTAAGCAGCCACGCGAAAAAATCGTCGCTTGTCAGAATGTACGTACCTCTTTGAATTTCTCAATATTTTAATTCATTTTATTTTATTTATCTCTCTCCCTTTCTGCCTCCCATCTCTCTCTCTCTCTCTCTCTCTCTCTCTCTCTCTCTCTCTATATATATATATATATATATATATATATATATATATATATATATTTTCTCTCCAGTGTGTGCAAAAGATTTCCTTGCTAGTATTTTTTTTAATTCATCTAATTTTACTTTTTTCCCCTATTTGAAAACTACCTTGTATATTATTAGGTTGGTCCAAAAATAATGACCTAATAATGTCGTTTTTTGACGTATTTTTAACGTCAAAAACGACATTAATACGTCATTATTTTTGCACCAACCTAATAATTTATTGGTGACATCTTTTGGCTCGTACATCTAGTGAACTTTTTTAACGTGGTTCACGGGTGATGGGGTGTTCATTTCAACTAAAACTGAATATAAGCCCTTATACTACAGCTTCTGACACCCTATTCGTACCCCAACCTCCCCAAACTCTAATTCATGTACGTTTCTCTTATATACCTTTTTTGTCTCCGAATAGATAAAACTTGCCAATTACATACCCACGACCTGTAACCATCTCTACTAATCTATATAGCGGCTGAGTTGTAGTGAATCCATAAGCATCCCCGTGCACCCCTCAGCCGTTACCCGCTTCTCCCAACTGGTCTTTTATTAGCTTGTGAGCGAGCGGTACATGCATATCCGGTGCTAAGACATTCGTTTGTTCCCCAGAATAATTCCTGTAGATACCAAGCCATGAAGTGATTTTTTTCTGTGTTTGTTTGATTGATGTTCCTTTTTACTATGGATTTGCTTAATAGGAGGCCTTCCTATCGTCCGGTCACTACTCCTCCTCTTGAACAGGAATAGAGGTTTACCCTTACTTCCTGTGTGGAAGTAGTTCCCGGATCCTTTCTTTTTCTCTAGCCTTCGTCGTGATACTGTCAAGAATCTCTTGTGATGTGGGCGGTCTGTGGCAATATCTCTTCATACTTAGGTTACCAGGTTAGCAGTTTTCTGGTTGCTGTTCCCGTTTCAGATGAGACTCTGAACGCTCGAGAGGATGCTCTGATCAACAGTTGCATAATATCGGGGTTCTTGCAGTGCCATATCGCGCATGGACAGTTGTTCCTGCATGCACCACATGACCAACCCCGACGCCACATATTGTTGCAGTCTCCGCCATTTCCATTCTAACCATGTTACATTTGATGACCGACTGCTACTGTTACACTAGGCCTTTTCTTTACCAATATAACTCATGACCATAAACAACCAAAAATATAAAACTAAACCAGATCAACAAAAATCACATAAACCTTTTTTTCTCCAACATCCGTGGTATTCGTACCAATTTCTGCAGTATGGAATCGTTCCTCTTCAAAGAGTCTCCCAATCTACTAGCTCTCTGCGAGACTAACTTTAACCTGTCAATCTCTTCCTCTGATTTATCGATACTTTGCTACCTTCCTCTCCTTAAAAAGGACTCTTAATGTCCACATGCATGGCCTGGTCGTTTATGTCCACGATTATCTCCCATTGGCTAGGAAACTCGCTCTTGAATCTCCAGATCATTCGTATATATTTCTCCGTCTATATTACCTTAATTCAGTAAGCAATCTCTTCTTTATCTACCTTTTCTCTTGGTCTCAAGGCTGTAGTGTGCTTGATAGTATTACCGATAATATAGACAATGTCTTCTCTCTGCGACCGTTTGCAAACGTATCCGTGTTTGGTAACTTTAACGCCCACCATACCAGGTGGCTTAAACTCTCTATCATTGACCTCGCTGGCATCCAAACCGTTAACTTTTCAATCACTCTACCAATCAGGCAATTGGTTGCCATTCGTGCGAGTTTTCCAAGTAACCCTGACACTAATGCCCCCCTTCTCGATCTCTTTTTTACCTCCATCCCTGACTCTTGTCACGCTACGCAGCTCTGCCCTTTGGTCAACTCTGATCATGCGGCAGTGTCTCTTAACATCTATTTCCATTTCCCCTGCAGACATTAACCATCTACCAACAGAATATTTTTGTGTTATCAACCCGCAGACTGGGACTTTTTCCGTGATTTCTCCTACTGGGTAGAAGCCGTCATTAGTGCTTTTATCCCAGCAAGAAAATACCAAGTTAAATCTCGCTCATGTCCTTAGTCTTGACCTGCTTGCTCAGCCGCTATAGCCCACAGGAATCACTTCTTCGCTCTGCACCGTAGCGACATGTCCGATTGCAACAGACGTCCCTTTGTCTCTGCTTGTAATGAGTGCAATCGTGTCCTCAATGCAGCAAAGTTGCCGTTTGCTGATAGAATGAAACAACGAAGCATTTCGCATGTTTGGTTTTTTGTGATTATTGGTTCTAGAGATATTTGAAGACTCTGCAAGATCGTGCTGAACAATAGCAAATCCACAATACCTCCCGTATTCAACCAATTCAAGTCCTGAAAACCACAGCTGATAAGGCTGAATACTTCGCTCGGAAATTCTCATTCAATTCAACACTCGATTCATGCGGATTGCTCACACCTGACTTCCCCTAGAACTGAGGATATACTTAGTGATATGTGCATAACCCCGTCGTTGGCCTCGGACATCATTTCTAAATTAGATTCTCATAAAGCAAGTAGTGGTGACGGGATACCAACAGTATTCATAAAGAAATGTGCTCCTAAGCTGTCCTCCAGTTCTCTCCTAACTTTTTGCCTCGCTGATTCTTGTTTTCCAGCCTCTTGGAAGTGCTTCTCTGTCGTCCCAGATTTTAAGAACGCTGGAGACCCTTCTGACTTACCGCCTTATCAATATCTTACCACACTTCGGCAAAATCTTCGAGGCTTTAATCAATGCTGAAGTAGTTAAGCATCTTACCTGCCATAATCTTTTCTCTGACAAACAATATGGTTTCCGCTTTACCCGGTCTACCGCTGATGTGCTTACGGCCATAACGGAATATATATACCAAACTCTTGATAATAATGGCGAAGCTCGAGTTGTGGCTCTACATATCTCTAACGTGTTTGACAGGGTTTGGCATGCTGGCCCTCTTTCTAAGCTTCAGGGATATAATATTACAGGACGATTATATGATTTAAGATAAGACAGATTGAAGACCTGCCTTCTCCTCCCCCTTTTGGTCCATCAGCCATATTTTGTATTTAAAAATAAATATTACTTTTCACGTTGGCATCTCAACTTAAGGAAGTGAAGCGCTCTACTAGATTAGCAGTTAGGTCTTATGGATTCATAATTGAAACAAATAGTTGTAACCAGAACTTCTATGCTAATAGTTACTCCTCTTACACGTTTCGCTTGTGGAACTCTCTTCCGTTTTTTTGCTATCCTATCAACTAGAATGTTCAAAAATTTAAATGCAACTTCTATTATCAATTTCTGTCTCCTTGAATCTTTTTTTTTTTTTTGTCGTCTCTGTCTCCCGCTCAGTATCCGCTTACATCTCAGTGACTTTATTTTCTTGCTTGTGATGAAAAGATTAAACAAATACGAGTGCCAAGTTGGTAGGTAAATTAGCTCCTAAGATCCTAGTTTCTTTCATCATCGACATTCGGCAACTTATACAAGGTGTATCAAAAATACATTTTACCACCTTTGGGGCGTCTTTCTCACAGATAAACAAGAACAATATTCCATATAAACATATGTACGCAAATCCTTTGTTTTTCAGTTTTTAAATTTGAAGAAATTTTACGGCAGTTGGCGGTGTGGCGTCATGTAGACTTGTTTACATTTGTCATTCGTGTACATTTTTGGAAATTCTTTCTTCAATGTTTAACGTGTGTAACAGTGAGTTAACTGAGAATTGTTCCGTTTTACAATGGAATGATATTCATATCGTCTGCGGGCAGATATGATTTTTACATAGGTCAGGGCGAATGATAATGAACGCAAAGTTTCATGGTTGTATCAGATTGCGTTTCCAAACGAAAAGCAGCCGAGTTATCCCACATTTGCTGCAGTTTATCGTCGCGTTGCTGAGACAGGATACATGGCACCACAAACTATGGATCAAGGAAGACCGGGACCCGCTCGCACACCTGACCACGGAGAACACTCTACAGGCTGTGGGAGACGATCCAGGTATCAGCAAACGTCAAGTGGCATGTTGTTCAACTCATAGTATCGAATAGACTGTGGATGGTTTGCTACTATGTAAGTCGCCTGGCGGGTCCTAGCCGTGAAGGTCAGTTCTGGTGAGAAAGAGGTTGGTGTGTGGAAAATAATTCTTCCACAAGGACTCTTTGATCACTATCAAGACTGGAAACGTGAGGTCTGGTAAGCTGCTACCCAGATATGCTAACAGTACTCCAATTTCGGTCTGATCTAAAGGTAGAGGATACAGGTACTTACAGGAGCGGTAGATGGAGTCATTTATTCAAGAGCAGCTAGTGTAGTCGTGTCATTTGCAGTGTGCCTTTCGCCGTCTGATCACTCAAACGGGAGAACATTTGCCGATGGTTTAATGCACAAACTATCGATCTCTTGTCTCTTTCGTCTTGATTACGGATGAGACAACATTTGGAAGAGACGGAAGAATAAACTTACACAACCAGACTTGCTAATGCGAAGACGCATATAGTTCATGCATAATGAGTCTCGAGTATATCTTAATCACATTGTTAGCGATGCACTGTCTGCAATCTACCATGAGAGATGGATAGGTAGGGTAGGACCTGTTCCATATCGTGCACAGTCCCCCTACCTCACTCCATTAGATGCCATGAGGGCCTGTGAAGCCATTCGACATCGTGTGGGAGTATTTGAAAGGGTCGGCTAGTCAATATACCGACGGGGGCATGCGTGTGTAGAAGCAAGTGGAGGATATTTTGAAAATTTGTTATGACTTACTGTGTAGAGGAAAAATGGATGGCTTTTGGGGCATGTGTTTATATCGACATTTTCGAAGCTCACCAGATTTGTCAGAGAGGTGACTACTTGATAATACCGGTCTGGAAAGGCATTCCGTATGTGCAACACCGTCTCGGAGTGCCGAAAAAAAAAACTATACAACAGTTTGAAAGTCATCGTGACCGAGGGGTTAAGCATACTCAATTCGTTAAAATATGTTGATCTCGCGAGATAATGCTCTCTGACCAAAAAACTCTAAAGTCCTCTTAGAATAGCTGCAGCTTAAACCCTAAGTTGGCTCTCTCAAGGTTGACGATACACACATCTGCCTGAGCAAGCGTCTGCAACAGGGATCAACAGTTAGCCGCTCTGGTAGAAGGTTTACAGGGAAACGAGCATGCAGCCATTTACGTAGGCAGGCGTTGTTGAACTTAACAGACAAAGATGGTTAGGCTTTTTTAAAAACCTTTACAAGGAAATCTTTGAATAAACATTCTATAGTCGGGTAGGGAGTAAGTCTGGGTCCTCGTAGGTTCGACCGATCTATTGATCATCATCAGGAAGGAAACTTAGAAAGTAAAATGTAAGATAGAGTTTTCTTCAATTTTTTCAAAAATATTTTAAACTACCAAATTTATAGTTAATGAGGATAAATATTTATAATTAAACACAATAAACCACACACACACACACACACACACACACACATATATATATATATATATATATATATAATGACCGGCTACTCGTTTCTGACCACACCCATCTGGTTAGGTAGCGGATTTTTATGACAAACGGACTCTCAACCGACTTGTGATTTCGCGCTATATAGCATATATATATATATATATATATATATATATATATATATATATATATATGCAAGCGCGAAATCACCGTACAACCCGCATAAATGGGTTCGAACCTGTCTACCTCCCCGGACAAAATTCTGCCCTTCGGAACAGCCTCGACCGGGTTCCTCTCTGCCTAAATTAGAGTGTTCGACAGGCGCTGCGAACAACCTCGTAGAACAGTCTATATCACCGTTATATTTAACGCCCCCGCCACAACGTGGGTCGTAAGTGGCACAAGGCCAGTTTAGCGTGGGTTTTCCGAGCCGGTAGGCTCTTCTACAAATATTACATTTGAACCCGTATAAACGCGTTCAGGGCCTGTCTACTTCCCCGGACGAAACCTTGCCCTTCGTCAAAGCCTAGTCCGGGTTCCTCTATGTCAAAGACAGAGAGTTTGACAGTAATGAACGGTCTATATCGTCGTTATAGTTATCGAACGTCACGTCGGTCGTATGTGGCACAAGGATGAGTTTATCGTGAAGTCTCCGAGCTCGTAGGCTCAGCTAAAAATATTACCTTTGAACCCGTATAAACGCGTTCAGGGCCTGTCTACCTCCCCGGACGAAACCTTGTCCTTCGGCAAAGTCTCGTCCGGATGCCTCTCCGCCGAGGCAGGGAGTTTGACAGTAATGAACGGTCTATATCAACGTTATATTTAACGCCCCGCCACGTGGGTCGTATGTGGCACAAGGCCGCTTTATTGTGGGTTCTCCAAGCCCGTAGGCTCGTCCAAAAATATTACCATTGAACCCGTATAAACGGGTTCAGAGCCAGTCTACCTCCCCGAACGAAACTTTGCCCTTCGGCAAAGACTCGTCAGGGTTCCTCTCCGCTGAGGCGGAGAGTTTGACAGCCGAACGGTCTATATCACCGTTAACGCCTCCCACGTGGGTTGTATGTGGCACAAACCGCTTTATTTTATGTTTTCTGAGTCTGTAGTCTCGGCCAAAAATATTCCCTTTGAACCCGTATAAACGGGTTCAGGGCCTGTTTACCTCCCCGAACGAAACTTTGCCTTTCGGCAAAGCTTCGAGTTCCTCTCCGCCATGGTTTAGAGAACCGTTCCCCGAGGCTTACTTTTCCTACCAACTTTATAGTAAGTGGAATAGTCCACAATAGCCTCATTAGAGGGAAGACACTACAAATATAAAACCAAAATATTGCAATGACAAACGAATGCAGGCCACTATTTAAAGAAGTAAGAGGGTACAAATAAAATTATTTTAAATTGACAAGTTTTTCTATTTCGCTGAAGCAGTTGTTAAACATATGGAAGCGTTATCGACTCCTCTATTTTCTTATTTTTTCTCACTAAATACAAACAGCGTCTCTGGTATGTCTTTTCTTTTCAAAACGGAATAACCCTTTCGTATGATGTATTAGCAGGGCGTAACGTTCATACTAACTAACCAAGTATCACATTACTACTAGATTTAACCCGTGAACATTCAAGCGGCTTTCCTATTTAATTTTCTTGGAAATCTAAATTCTTAAGTTAATTATTGAATAAGCTCGCAGAAAGTTCCACGGCAATATAAAATCCGTAGAAATTTCTTTATCGCATCGTTACGTGCTTGAGATTAACAACTTTAACAAAATATTGCAATAATAATCATTACCATGAATTCGGGTCGTTATTTAAAGAAAGCAAGGCGTACAAATGATTGACAACTTTTTCCATTTCACTGAAACAGACGTTAAATGCATTACAGTGTTTTCGCTTCTTCTATCTCTTTTTATTTATTTCTTTCATTTTTTTCCTGAAACCGGAAGTAGCATCTCTAATATGTTTTTTGCGTCTTTCCACGCGATCGGCAGGGAATAACGTATGTACATTCTAAGTAAAGGACTATGGGAGGGACATTGCCAAAAATATAATAAGATGCTTATCTTAGTGGATGTAAATATTCAGTGAATGTTTGGGCCTATCCTTGTATCTTCACTTGCATATGTGACTTTGTTTTGGCCGTTTCATTCTTAGGCCTCTTCTGAATGGAATGTTCATTTATTATCGAGTCTGTTGTTCCGCCAGTTGCTGGATATCGCCGATTGCTATCCATCCTGCCATAAAGTGAACACTATTAAAAAAAAAAATCTCCCTTGAAGAAGACTGTCATATGGACGAGTCGAAAAAATGTTTCAAATACAAAACAAAACAAGAAAATTTTGTTCGTCTCGAAGTTGGATGTGAAACCAAAAATCCCCGAAAGAAAAATGCGTTAAAAAGATTGAAAACACTTTGCAATAATGGAAAACTTTCTTGCCGTCAATTAGTCCCTCCTATCAGCTAGCTAAGTCTTTCCTCTACAATAGCTAGACAACGAAAAAAAAAAAGAAAGAAATAAAGAAAAGATTTTTACCGTGCGCGACGAAGTGTAGTCAGCATTTTCTAGTGCCTTCGGCAATAAATAGACCCTCAACAACTGCAGATAAATTTTCGTTTGTAACCTTGTCCAAATCGACTTTTCGTTTTCTTTCCGTCGTTTTTATTTTATCCATTTATTTATTTGTTTATTTTATTTCTTCTTTTTTGGTGAAAAAGTTATCAAATTTCTCTGCAGTATGTTTGAGAAATAGCAGAGACCGAAGCAAAGATCTGGCGTCACTTGTAATCAGATTTTTGCATGCCATTGACGCATTTATTCGTCACACAATCGCAGCATTTCTCAGCTCGGTGTTAACACTGCACACCATGTTTACACGGTCCTTCCCAGGAAATGGTCGGCTGACTGAGAAATGGTTGACTGAGGACGCCAATACATTTCGATTCAAATAAATCTTCTGCCGCGGTGTAAAAACTGTATCATTAAATTGATGCTAAAAAGGTATACATCTTAATGACAGAGGTCAGGCGACTGGCTGAATTTTCACAAGAAAATCACGAAAAAAATCAGAAAAAATAATAAAAAAACACAAATATATCAGGAGTTCACAAATTTTAACAATAATTGTTACGATTTCATTGTTACTATTGCAATAAACAGCATCGGCGTACTTCTCTGTAGACCGATGTCGACCTAAATACAACATAAAGCAACTTTACCTTTTGTTTATTCGCTAGAATTGATCAATAAATACGTGGCCTGACACGTATCTATTAGCTGAATTTGGATCTGAAATGTTTTATTATATAATGCTTGCTCACTGTGATTAATATATTTTATTGAAGTAAGATAATGTTGAAAGTTAAAACTAATTTTGCAATCAATTGTTTTTTATCACTATAATTTGATTGTAGTCTTACTGATGTCCACACGCGCACAAATGCGTTTTTTTATCTTATCACCCCACGCAAGGCAGTAATGCCACTAGCCCACAAGGTAACAGGAGTGTGAAACAATAAGAAAAAAAAAGCGAAACATTATTAAGGAACGAGAACAATAAAGAAGTCAAGAAGAAAGTAGCACCCATGTCTTATACTCTTCTGGAAGCGAGGCTCTACTGAGTGAAATGCGCATAACGTGACAAAGTTTTCATGCAGTAAGAATTTAGATTTTCTTCCACGCCCAGGCAAATTCTCCGTGGTGCCAAACTGTTTAAACTTCTTTAAACCGGACTCTACCATAGATATAGGGATAGCTAACCGTTTTGAAATAGTGGTGTAACTATTTCCCGACTTGTGGAAGTTAATAATTCTGTCTCAAGTCAATGCTAAATTCCTTTGTCTTCCCCATCGTGTTGTTAACGTAAGAAGAACAATGGAGACACTTTATGTACCAGGCGATGGTCTTTGCAAGAATTACTGCGTATGAACACAGCAATTGTGGCACAAGTTCTAAAAGAGAAAATGGATTGAGACTGGTCGACACTAACTATGATAAACCTCGCTAATCAGATTCACGACCCATTCATTCATTACAATTTGCACTTCCACAACAAAAACTCGTCCATTTTCATTCAATCCTATAGATACCACAATACCTCAAACACACAGGGAACCTACAAAACACATCATAACAAAATTTGTTGATGATGAACAATGATGGGGGAAGGGATGAACCCGAAAACAAACTAAAATATAATAAGACAAACAAACTAAAGGTAACTGATCTTAGTAGATCCCGTCCATCTCTTAAAGAAATAAGAGAAGCTGATGTATTCGGTCTTCATACAAAATCAAGAAACTCTCTTGCTAAAGGAGAGGGAAGGCTAAAATAGGATGTGGAGGGTGTGAGGAACTGGGCCCGAAGAGGTAAATGGGGAAGGCTCCTTGATTTTGGGAAAATGTCCTCAATTTCCGATGGGCCCGCAAGAACGGATTGGGACATGGCTCTGTCCATGACCCTTTCCTTCCTGCCTCGTTCGGCTTGCTTTTCCTTGGGTGGTTTGTCCTCCTCTTCTTCATCCTTCCCCATCTTCAAAGAGGAAGACCTTGGTGGGGAATTTCATCCACATCCATATCCGATTCCGCACGCCTTTTTTCGTGTTGTTGTTGTTTCTTCTGCTGTTGCAGTTGTTAGTATTGATGTTGTTGCTTTTTTGGCATGAGCTGCTGCTGTTGCATATCTTGTTGTTGCCGCTGTCTTTTTACTTGTTGTTGCCATTTTGGGGGCCGAGGCAGCGGTTGGTACTGCTTTCAGGGCCCCGGGCGCTCCTTAGGTTGTGGTTGCTGTGAGACCTGCTTCTTGGTGTCTTTCGTCCTTTCTTCCCCAACTCTTTCCATTCTTCGCCAGGGACCTTGCCGGACACTGCCGCTGTTTCCGCCGCTTCATCTGCTGCTGTGACGGCGTTGCCTTCTTGCCGAAACATACCTTTGTCATGTGTCCGACGGAACAACATGACCAACAGGAGGTTCGAAGTTTTTTCCATGACCACGTGCATCATCTTCTTCCGGCACATCAACGGGTTGGGAGATCTCCCCGAAAACTTTCCCGCGTTAAAGTAACCTGGATGACAAATTCCCCAGTGGCAATCCCAGCTTTGTTAAAAACCTCCTTTCAGTCGCCGTATCGTGCATAAAAAATCTCCCAGCCTATCTCCGCTGATACCTAATGGGATTCTATGGCGGGTCACTTTCGTTCTTCTTGTTCCCAAGTACTGCGTTTGCAGATGGACAGATTTTGTTGCTAGGATGATTCCTGCCAACTGTATTTTCCAACAAGATATCCATTAACGCGTTTGACCCACTGGCCAGAATTTTTGGGCGTATCTTGTGGCTCTTCAAGACTTCCTCCATTTCCCTGCTGACGCCAATTAATTTTCGAGTCCCTACATCAGTTGTCAGCAGGGAGATTACTCTCATCTTCACGACATACATTTCCTTGGGAATTGTAAAGAAGTCATTCCCTTTTATGTAGGACTTGTACTTCTCTTTCAGAGCTTCATAATATTTGGCATCCTTTTCGGGCCTGCCATCATCTCATGGGGATTTTTTTGTCAATGACGTATTCTACCTTTACACCATTTCCAAATTCACCGCCATGATAGGACCAGCGTGGATAATAATAAAATGTTGCCTTATATTTTTAAGCGTTTTTTCAACAAACTAAATGAAAGGAATAGTCTTGCGCCGACGTAGTAGTCGCGAGCAGGTAAATAAATTAAATAAGAATTCTCAAAATTGGCGTAGAAAAGTTAAAACAAAAACGAATTAACGTCCACAATTAGCAACAAATTAAAACGAATTAAATTACAAAAGGAAATAAATAAAAAAAGAAAAATGAAAGTTTGGATAATAAAAACGGGGGCACAAAACAAAAAACAAACAAACAAATAACACTAAAGGTAGTGTAATGACAAACGTACGCAGGTAAAGGTTTTAAGAAAGCCTTCTTTAACTGAGAATACAAGGTTTGTGTATAGTGTCCTTTTATAGTCCCAGTAAACAGAAATAGGTCTCTCAAAGAGGAGAGTAAAAAAACAAGAAATACCACTCTGGATTATTCATAACATTTATTAAAACAAAAAAGAAAAGTCAAAGCAAAAACTGAAAATATTTTTTTTTTAAAATTTCACGGATAACCGAAAGATAATGAAAAAGAAACGATTTACTTAAAGTTAGTTGACTGTCCTTAAAAAAGAATCATCGGCAGGCAAAACTTTGACTACAAAAAAAATTTTTTAAAATATGGTGCATGCAAGGAGGAAGGAGGGCTTGGAAAATCTGATACTCACAGGACAGATAGAAGGAAAGGAAACACAGAGGAAAGCAGTGCGTAACATATTTGATGAGCTTGAGCAAATGGATGGTAGAACAGGCTTTGGGAGAAAGGCAAAACTTATTAACAGCTGCAAAGGACAGGAAGATGTGGAGGGCCATGATCTCCAACGTCCTGAAGGAACACGGCACATAAAAGAATTACAAAGGCTGTCTGCTTAAAAGCCTTTTACTCCCGAAATACATTGGTCGGCCATTCTCATTTTTACGGTACACAGTCTTTGTCATAAACATTGGAAACTTTAATACACAATATATTTCAAAATATCGATCAATTCAGAGGGATACTTTTTACAGGCTTTTGCTCGTTTCAGATATGAATTTCTGTTGAAATGGATTCTAAATACATCAAAACAAAATCCAATAGATTTTATCGGCATAATTAATCCACGATTCGCTCTTTAATTAATTACCTATTAGCATGCTAATTCACTAATTCGGAAATTGATTACAAATGTCGATGAAACCAACAGGCTATTTTTTTTTGTTTAATCTATAGTTAAAAACATTTTTTTCCGGAAACAGATATGACTACAGACTCATGTGAAAAAATGACAACTCATCAAAATTTTTTGGAGGTAATAATGATTTAATGATACAAGTCTTACTGATTAACCCATAGCTTGGGGGAGAAATGGCAGATGCATACATTTCCCAAGTTTATTTACGCGCAAGTGAATATAACGAATCCAGCTGGAATTGAAAACGGCTTCCAGATGAAGAATTCCGAAGAATTATCCATTACGCCACCTGCATATCCAGGCTTACAACACCAGGTATCCCCATGTGGTATTCTCAGGTGGTATTCTTATGTGGTATTCTCAAGTGGTATTCCCAAGTGGTATTCTCAAGTGGTATATCCAAGTGGTATTCCCATGTGGTTTTTCCCATGTTGTATTTCCATGTGGTATTTCCATGTGGTATTCCCATGTGGTATTCCCAAGTGATATTTCCAAGTAGTATTCCCATGTGGTATTGCCAACTAATATTCCCACGTGGTATACCTAACTGGAAATTCCATGTGGTATTCCCAAGTAGCATTCCCATGTGCTATTTCCAAGTGATATCCCCATGTGGTATTCCTAAGTGATATCACCAAGTGGTATTCCCATGTGGTATTCCCAAGTGTTATTCCCAAGTGATATCCCCAAGTGTTATAATGGATAGGAAATAGTGGCGAGCCATTGTCGCCAACAATTTGGACTCAAAACCGGCACTAAGAAATTATGTATCAAACAAAAAAATTTCAACACAACCGGATGAAAACTGAAAACGCATAAACAACGTCCGATCACACACACACACACACACACACACACACACACACACACACACACACACACACACACACACACATACATACATACGCACATTTTGTGAATCATAGATATAAAATTAACGTAAGTGCGTTGAAGAAAACTCTTCAAAGTCAAGCTAAATTTGAAATTTTCAGAATCGAACCTGCTATGCGTATATATTTTAATGGATATCATTTTCCATGTGTGAAAGTTTTAACAACACGTAAAGCAAAATTTGAAATGCCGATATTCAAAATGCGATAAATAAGACATCAATACAGAATTATATTCGAAGTGAAAACGACGACCAAACAACGTTAGATTTGTTTGTAATGCCAAAATATACATAAATTTAGATTAAATTATTTAAATACTTCTAAAAAATTAATAGATCTAAGCGTTGAATGAATCAGATTATGAAATCAAACTTCATTTACACTGAGGTTGTCCGTAATTTTCTTTTGATTTACAAGTATTTAAAGATAAGAGAATGCGAAAAAGCATGTTGGTACGACGTTCGAGGAAATCAGAATATTATGGCTTTTTTGATTGGCTCTTCAAAATAAGACAACCAATAGCAAAACACGACGCAAGTGTTTAGCTACAATTCAACCGCTGGCTGGGCATTAAGTCATTTTTCTCTACCACTGTTCAACAGGTGGCTGGGCGTTACGTCATTTTTCTCTACCGCCGGTAAAGCGGTGGTCAGAGCTCAAAGGGTTAAGCATTTCAGCCCAAGCAAAGCGGAAGTGCCACTAGCACGCCCAGGGGTCACGGAGAGTTAAAATAGGAAGAAAGATGGATGCTTGATGAAAGGATAGAGAAGGACGGGGATCAGGATCAAGGTATCAGAAGATGTCGATTGACATTACATTTGAATATTTGAAGAATATAGGTATCAGGGTAGTAATTAAGAGGAAGGGAGTCCCACTGTCGGGAAGTGCGGGAGAAGAAGCTGTTGGAGTAGAAGAGGGGATTACATTTAATTGTTTCGACAGCAAAAGGGTGGGACCGAAATGCCAACTATTAACACGTTTAACTTCATGCAGTTGGGGTACCAGTGAAAGTAGATCGTCAGAGCAGTTAGCATGAAAATATTTGTAGAAAAGACAGAGGGAAACCACATCACATTTAAATTTTCGAAGATTAAAGTTGGCTAGAAAGCATCTATGCAAAAGGGAGTTCCACAAGTGATAATTGCGAAAAAGATACTCTTAGAATAGAACTTACTGTTACGCCTGGCCGACTCAACTCTAAACTGCTTAGACTTCGTTAAATTTTTTAAAAAAGTATAGTCACCATAGCGAAGAGCTCGTCCGAACCATTACCATGAAATTAATTACAGAAAAGGCACAGGGCGTCAATCTTACACCGGTGGGAAAGATCAGGGCCGATAATATTGCAGATTCTTTGGATTTTATCAAGGATAATTATCGTGAGCTCCGGACTATATGTGTCAGCATTATTCTAAGCATGGACAAATAGGGAACTTATAGATATGTAAGATAGATTATGGAGAAAAATAATTCTCTAGCACAAAACAGTGAACCAACTTTCTTAGCAGCTGACTTAGCAGTTGATTTGATATAGTCTCGCCACTTCATATCATCTAAGAATGTAAGCCTGTGAAGGGGCAATGAGAAATTTTGGCAGCTGACCTAGCAATTGATTCAACAGAGTCTTTCCACTTCAAGTCAGCTGAGAACGTTGGCCCTAGAAGGCGCAACGAGCCAATACCCTGAAGGTCAACATCAGCAATGGAAAGCAGATAGGGGTGATTCAGTTTTGGAGATGTTAAAATTAACACGCCATTCTTTGCCCCAGTTAACAACAGAATGAAACTTGTTTTGGATGTCAGCTGCTATTTTGACCTTATCAAATTGATCAGACTTACTATCGAGACAGAGGTTAAATGGTTGTGTCATCAACGTTGATACCAATTTGAAAGCTGATGCCATCGGGAAGGTCATTAATGGTATTTAAAAACAAAGTAGAACCAATGATGGAGAACGAAAGGATCTGGAAGAGTGGCCGTTCAGGTTGACTTTCATTTTACGTTTCGATAGAAAAGTTTGGATTAATTGAAAGAATTGTCCGGAGACACCGTAACTTTTCAGCTTGTGGAGAAGACCTATATGCCAAACCCTGTCAAAGGCTTTCGAGATGGGTTAAGTAATAAACCCAATAAAAATTTAGCTATGGTTTAGTTAATAACACCAGAATCACTAAACCATTCTCTCCAAAAAATAATTCTTTAATGTAAAAAAAAAAAATCTTTTTGGCTTTAAATAACCTGAAAAGGGTTGATAAACCGTAAAAAACGGATTAATCAATCAATCATATATATGGCAGTGAATGCTAGATATTCTCCTCAAAGATGAAGAGACTTAAAGCAACAGAAATGTAGTTCTAGAAGTGAATACAGAAAATACCATGGGTTGAATATGTGAGCAACGACGAAGGTTTATAGAAAATGGAAACAAGGACACTTATACTTAAGATCAGAAAGAGACAGTTGAAATTTCTACGGCACATAATGAGGAAAGAGGGCTTGGAAAATTTGACACTCACAGGACAGATTGAGAACAAGAGAGACAAGGAAAAACAACGCATAGACGAGTTTGAGTAAATGGATGGCGGAGTAAAAAAACAAAAGTTTTAAAGATTTACGAAAGACAGGAAATTGTGGAGAGCCATGATCGCCAATGTCTTAAAGGGACACAGCACGTAGAAAAACGACGACGATGACACTTTAACATTTTCAAAGCCTTACTATAGTAGAAATGTTTTATCGTACTTTAAACTAGAGCCTTTAAGATCGCTACAACGGGTGCAGTAACTGAACAGTGCTAAACAAAAACATAACAGGGATAATGGAACGAAGACAATTTGCAAAGTTAGATTAAATAAAGGGATCAGTTTCCAAATTCATTCCCTGTTTGGTATTCGCCTGAAAAAAATGCCTGAATGAAAAACGGTCGAAATGATCCGATAATAACAACAAAGAGGAGGATAACTGTCCGAGTTTAAATAATATAAATAACAATCCTAGCTTATTTACACTATTTATATTCGGACTATTACCGTCATCTCTGAAATGAGAACAATGGTCGGAATAGTGATTTACTAAGCGCGGCTTAGATATGACACAAGGCCAAAGGTTTGGGTTACCCACTTTCGGCCTTGTTACACATCTAAGCTGCGCTTAGAACATCACTATTCGGACTATTGTCCTCATTTCAGAGATGAGGATAATAGTCCGAATATAAATAGATTAAATAATGACAGCTCCTCATGCTAGAAAGTCAGACAGAAATCCTAACTTGAGGCTTACGGCCATATCACATGAAAACACCGGTTCCGTACAATCACTGAAGTTAAACAACGTCGAGCCTGGTCATTATCTAGATGGGTAACCGTTTGGGAATAATAGTTACTGTAAGCTTGGATGTGCGGGTACGATAATGGATAATAGCTCAAATTGTTAATCGAAGAGCCGAGTTCAATTCCAGCCGGGTTCGTTATATTCACTTACGCGCAAATACTGTTGGGAAAGGTATGAATCCAATTCTTCTCCTCCAGCTATGGGTTAATTAGACTTATATCACTAAACTATTATTATCTCCAAAAATAAAATAAAATTGTCTGCAATAAATATTTAGTTTTCGGCATTAAATAAGCAACAGAGGTTAATATACCTCTAAACAAAAAAAGAAAAAAAAAACAATAAACCTAGGTTGGTTTTGGCACAAGGTCACAAAAGTTGGACAATCAGGGAGGATCGACATTACAGCTAATAATATTTTACAAGTACATTATACCACGATATTTTCTATCATTGAAACTTTGTTATGAATACACTCCAACAGGTGCGCAGGATCGCCTCATCAGTGATATTATGTCTTGGGGTCATGACAAGTTTCGGGTTTTTCAACATTATACCTGTTCACCCAAGAGAGCCTACCGAAACAATTCCTATTCCGGTAGGCGACTCTGAAGCAAATATCGACCAATCACACGACAACGGACATATAAAGAACTGCCATTGGTGATCTTGAAATAGCAAGCAACCAATCAGAAACGCCCTACATCATTTCCTCCTCAGCAAAGAAGAGGCAAAAAGAGAACAAACTGAATGCTCGTCTTTTCCCTCTTAGGTCCAACACGCGGAAAGAATCACATTCGCAACGAACACTGCTTGATATAACAAGTAATGTCTACCTGTCGCCAAGAAAGCTTTTATCTCCTATGAAACGATATTTCACTAAAAAAACAAAAAAAAACAAAAAAACAGTAGGACAATAAGTGAGGATCGACATCACAGCTAATGATATTTTACAAGTACATTTTACCACAATGCATAGCCCTAAATAACAGTTTATGAGACATTAACCAGACAGATTAAAAAAGAGAATTGTAGAACACTTTCAGAAGCTTTCTAAACGTCGATCGTTAATCGATAGAGATTAGCCATGACATCCGCTATCAATCGTTTGGTAATCTTTTAATGGCATCTTCTTTTTAGGTAAATAAAATAAATTGCATAAACATGAACTTGTCTAATTATCATTTTAATTTAATTTATTTTAATTCTTCGCTTCTTCGTTTTGATTAAGAGCTTCACCCGAATGAAACAAATCGCCGTGACGTTTTCATTTTAATTTTTTGAAAATTCACGTCCTTCAGATTCGCCATCAAGCATCAATCATGAACTTAATCTACATAACGTAGTTTTTGCTTAGACTTTCAATGATATTACATTTTTATTAAATAAAAAATATATTAATATAAAAAAAAGAAAGGGAAAGAAAAAGAGAATAATGGCCATACATAGATTAGTTTGATTCTGATGAAACATCCCGTCAGTTGCAAAAGTGACATATTAAATTAATCAATTATAATAAAAGCTAATTAAACATTCTGACGTTTATATAATTCAAAGATTTGATAGAAATATGGAAGTTTTTAAAAAACCTTTAATACGCTGCATTATTAATATTATTTCCCTTTCCACTGCATTCTTTTTCGAGGCCTCTCAAGTGCAGTATCCTGACTGATAATTTCACTCAAAATTTTTTTCTGTTGCCATAGTAGGATATGACAACACAACTATGAAATTCAAACAAATTGTTGCTCAGAGATCAGCTTCAGTGGCAGGATAAACTTTTTGTACAGCAAATGAAGTCTCATGCGGAGTTATAATTGATAAATAATGAATGACCAAATCATATTGAAACTACTTTTAATTTCAGCCAATGAAGAGCTTTTAATTGCATAGGCCAAGAGGATATCAAAAGTAGTGGGGAAGAGAAATAACAAAACTAATGAAATTGGAGAACAGAGTTCGAATTCTTCTTGAACTTTTTTGTGATCTCTTTGATCTTCTTCTCCTGTGTATCGTGTTCTTTTAGGATATTGCCGATTATGGCTCTCCGCAATTTCCTATCCTTTGTAGCTCTTAATAACTTTTATCTTTTTTGCCATCTCCCCCATGACCTGCTCCGCTAACCTTTCGCTCAATCCTGCCAGGTAGGACGATGCATTGCTTTCCTCTGGTTGTACATCATTGAAAAAAAAAATTCTTTTCCCTCTATACTAGACTCTCACCACATATCTTGAAAACAATTTCGTCCCTAGCAAGAGTGAATAAATAAAGAACAAGGAGGAAAAATTTTGTTTAAGAGTAACAAGTTTTGCTGTTTAGATTTAGCGAAGTTGGTTTTCGATTCTTAAATTCTACATTGTTTTTTTATTATCATTGCTCGTATAGCTGTCACGTGCTCATTTGATAATTTTGGTAAATAGGTGTGGATCAATTTAAATATCGAAACAAATCAGTATTGTTCATCTTTAATAAAATATTTACAAAATATATTCCCATTAAATATTAAGTAAATAACAAAACGTTAAATTTATAAAAAAATTTTCATACTTATTCCTTACTTAATGATTTTGTTGGATTTAATCCATATCTTTAAAAAAATGCTACCGCAGTCGTAAAACGTGACTTGGTCTAGTCTTTTAATGACATATAAGTATGGTACAATGTTACAAGGTATTCGATGAAGATCTAACTCGTTATAGTTTTAACTGTACCGTCTTTTCACCCCTACAAAATATAATTTTCTATTTCAACGCTCTGTATTATCAATGAGTCTCATATGAACGATACCAGAATATCTATCAGTTGAAAGACACCGGTTGGAAAACCTTTTCAGCAATCAACAAAGCACAGTTTCGTAAAATATCACACAGGACATGGCGCCGAATTATTTTGTGCAACGAAAATGGTGGTGATCAGACAGACCTTCTCGATGAGTGACAGCGTTAATGAAAGTAAATAAACTGAATCCAGTACATGTGCTTTGTATTACGGTATTACTTGTTGTTCTATTGTTCTCATTAATTTTTGGGAGGGGTGACAAGACTTTCGGACCACATTAGATTAATATAGCAACATAGTATTTTACCTTTAGTCAAGTTATTCTCGGTATAAGTAGTGTGGAATGATGTTTTCTATTATTCGCCTAACAGGGCAACAACTACACAAGGCTGTGTTTACTATGTTGTCCGACATAGAGATAGAAGCAAAAACTACTTTGACATCTGCAGAAGATGACAAGGCGTACCTGTAATATCTTGAAGCGAACGCGTCAAATATGGCTAAGCTTAAATTCAAATCGAATAAATAATTATTTTCAGTTTTTGAAAAAAGTATATTTTGAGCTAAATTCTTCTAAATCAAAATTGAAATGATTCATGAGTTGCTGTTGTTTGAACGTAGCCGAACATGCCGACCCGTAGATTGCAATATTCTTAAATGTCGCCACGTCTTCCGGATTTAAGAGACGATGTTGCGGCCTCTGCCAAGAATGTGTCATCAATGTGAAAAAGAAAATTCTTGACAGTCAAACATTTTTTTTTTAATGAATTAAACTCCATCAAGGTGACTGTCCGCTAACGTTTTAATTGTACAATCTTGTCACCCCTACATAATATAATTTTCTATTTCAGCGCTCTGTGAGGTATTATCAAGGAGTCTCATATATGGCCTGATAGCCAGTTTATATATAACTGACACAAGACTCGATTGCCGATAGTTAAATAGATGCATGCCACTGCTCTTTACTTGCCGATTATATACATTGACATCGGAGAATTCTGAAATACCCACTGTTCTACAACCATAAATCCTTTAAGAAACAAGCGGGACATTGGGAATGAAACAGAAAAAGAAGACTTTAGAAGGAACCGGAAATCCAATCGTAAACAGCAAAAATGGTGGTTAAAACTAAAACTCCTATTTTAAAAAAAAAGGGGGAGGAGTGTGAACCGGGTGATAGGCGAACCTAAATTGTTATGGTTATCGAGTTCGTGCAGCAAGCTCAGGATAGCATCGGCCATAGAATCAATGAAAACTTTTATCAATCAGCTTCATGTATAAGAGTCAACAATCACTCGTATGATGCACGAATACCTCAGATTCAAATCTTACGTTATGAAGGGAAAGCAGTAAATATCAAACACTAACAGGAATAACTGAAGGATCTGTTCGAAGCTCTTGCTAAATAAAGTTAAGCATCCCGAGGAACGCATCATACTCTACTTTTTTCTCAGCTGAGAAGAATTTTGTTCAATATCCAAAACTGAACAGAAGAAATGACAAGTGGCTGTGTTTCCGTCCTACTAAAATTTTCATTGTTATGCACAAGTTCACGCTGTTCTTGATATTCGTGGAGGTCGTGGTCAATGAGAGCTAGCTCATGCTTCCTCACTTTTTTCTGCAAGGGTCAATGCCTCCGAGACACCAGATTCCGTTGTCAATTCCTCGATCGAGGAAGTAGCTCGAGGGAGGCCGTGCATGTACTAGCATGACTCTGATCCTTCCCACACAGCCGAAGAGTCCGAGGAATGGCGGACCAAACATTTTAACTAGTATAAAATAACCAGGTGAAAGATTATTTTGGCTCGACAGAAACCGAATGGTAACAAAGATTCTACAACCATAAACTGAGCCTGAAACAAAAAAGATGCAGAAACAACACAGCTCTTTGAGAATATTACTGGCAGATAAAAAAATCATAAATTAGTACAGTCAGAATTATCCTGGAAATGGGGGGATGAGAACTAAATCATATAAAATATGAAGAAAGATGGGATATCCTGATTTTAGAAAAAAAAACTTACCATACTGTAAAATATACGTAACCTCAGTTCATTGAGCAATAATATCGAATTAATAGTCATTTTTAGACATAACAGATATCTATTAAAAAATGTTGTACTAAACAGATTTCCTTAATTCCCATCATCACTGACACATACGATTAATATATATATATATATATATATATATATATATATATATATGATATGAATCAACATAGGATGGCCATGTTCTGAAACACAGAAGCGTTAGCGGACAGTCACCATGCAGCTTTGATATCTTTGTCTCCATAGTCTTTATCTAAAAACGCACCATTGCCCGCCCCCATATAAATCTCTCTCCCTCTATAAATATACAAAATTTCTAAATATATATATATATATATATATATATACCATCCTTGTAATTAAAACGGACTCATTTTACCCAGCAAATATTAACTCTACAATCTCATCTCGGATGTCAATATATTTAATCGGCAAGTAAAGAACAGTGGCATGCATTCAATTTAACTATCGACTGTCGCGGCTAGAGTCAATTACATATAAACTGGATATCAGGCAACATATTTACACAAACACACACGCACACACACATACACACACAGACACACACACACACACATATATATATATATATATATATATATATATATATATATATATATATATATATCTTTATCTATCTATCTATCTATCTATCTATAGGCTTCCGGTCATATTACGCCGAAACATTCGTTCTCGTACGAAGTTAAGCAATGTCGGGCATGGACAGTGCATAGATGTGTCACCACTTTGGAATACCAAAGTGCTGTAAGCTTGGAACCTCGAATTTGGAGGTCGGATTTGTTATCATTACTTACGCGCAAATACCTTTGGGAAAAGTATGTATTCAAATTTTCCTTCCCAAGGTATTAGTTAATTAATAGTATCTTCAGAAACATTAGTATCTAAAAATATTTTCTAGCTTTGAATGACTATCAAAAGTTTTATAAACCCTAAAAAATCACATCTGTTAATCTCCCTCTCAGAATAAATTCTAGTAATTAAATGGCATCATCCAATATAACGCGCTTCATCTTCGAAAATTTAGATTTTTTGTTCAGTGTTTCTCTCGATGTGTAATTATAATTGACATTTGTGTATAGTTTTGTTTAATACTCCATAAATATGTATGATTCCATCAATAAATATATATATTTTGTCTGACGAATTCCTTTTGACAGACAAAACGCGTGGTATAGGATTTACCAACAAACACACACACGCACGCACACACGCACACACATACACAGACACACACACACACACACATATATATGTATATATATATATATATATATGAAGAAATATAGCTTTAAGATGTGCTATATTTATGGGATTGCGTCTAGCATGAAACAGTCTGTCGCCTCTGAGTGTTGACTTCAATGTTTACTTATATATATATTGTTGAAACTTGACTAATGCATGGAATAATAATATAACACAAAATGTACTTAAAACAAAATGTATTGAAACAAGAAAGTGTACACAATATTTACATATAGTCTTTTGTATATTCTTGGGAAGACCGTTCCTGGAGAATGTGTTGACTGAGTCGCAGTCGGGCAGAGTCTCTGGATTGAATCTCTTGATTCCTTCCCCCGTCTTCCCGGTACCAACCATATTTATATGGTCGGTACTCCACTATGCAAATTAGGTGGATCCTACCACAACACACACACACACACACACACACACACACACACATATATATATATATATATATATATATATATATATATATATATATATATATAAATGTAAAATGTTCATGAAAGCATATTGGTATATTGTTCCGCAAATATATCCGATTATGCATTTCAGGACAATACTTTCATGAACGTTTTCCAATTGTCAATAATTTATAACTCTTATAACTCTGTCGGGATCATATATCCCATTTTGTAACACACACACACACACACACACACACACACACACATACACACACACACACATATATATATATATATATATATATATATATATATATATATATATATATATATAAAAAGAATTAAAGGAATTTGTATTAATCCAACAGATTTGTATCACCTTAAAAGTTATTTCTAATGGATTTAGTATATTATTCATTAATAATATTTCTTGGATATTCAGGCCATTGGACGAAAATAAACATACCTCCCACACACACGCATACACGCACACACACACACACACACACACACATATATATATATATATATAGAATGACATCTGAATGGAGCGTGTTTGGTGAGAGACGTTGTCTACAAAGCAAAGGCAGACAATCATGGAGACACTAAATATTATGTAGGAGCTGACGAGGGTGAATGAAAAAGACGATACTACAATCACAAAATGATCATAAATGTATACACAAAGGCAGCTCTGCACTTTCTAACTACTATTCGAACGCCATTGACAGAGGAAAGAAAGCACTTACTATCACAAGAACATAAAATTCAACGAACAGAGGCTGGAATTTTTGGCTGATGGAAAAAATGATTAAGCCTGCAGCGAATGGAAGTTCAAATTTTGCATAAGAGGAGCGGATCTATGATCGCATTCCGGATAAGAATATATATTTCATTAAAAACACACATCCGGGGTATAAAAGTTAAACAATACTTTTGTTCCGTAGTTCCGTAGTCCAGTGATGATTGTTATTGGAATTTGGTATTGATAATATATTTATTATTTTTATATATAGAGAGTCCGCTAAAAAATGTATACATATACCAGGAATGGAAAAATGTCTTTCGTAGTATTTAGACTTTTATCTGTGGAGGGACATTAAAGGATGTGTATCTCAAGAAATTCATTACATTGACGGACCTTAGACAAGAAATTGAAAATACATGTGCAGCAATCCCAATGGACACTTTGGCCAACGTTCGCCGTACTAATAAATGTCTGAATACTGGTATTTACTCACTCCCCCAGTAGAACAAGATGTGACACAAGGTCGGTTTAATGTGGGGACCCGAGCGCGTACACCCGGGTAGGGACAAAAATTCCCCTCAGCCCCCGCAACCATCGTTTGCGCTGGCCTCGGTGCGAGCACCGATCCCTCCCTCTTGTGCAATGGGAGGGCGCGGGCACCTCTTCAGTATCATTTTCCTCAGTTGCCCCTCCGTCCTTTGACAGAGAAGCCCCTGAGCGCACTCTGTCCAAGGACAGAGACGCAACTGAGAGATGATAAGAAAATGTGAAATTACCCCAGGAATTTGCACACTGAATACTAAAGGCCCCAAATATAAGCATCATTTATGATTGTTTAGTCCAAAGTTAACTTGTATTAATCTAGTGAGGTTTGAATAAGTTTAGTATTACAATATATATATATATATATATATATATATATATATATATATATATATATATATAAATTTTTCCTTTCCTGAAGTGTGTATACATTTTTGTCGAAATCTGTATAAATACCTACATGAAATAACAGTGTACAATGAGGGATAGTAACTGCAAAAAAGCTAGCAAGAGTTATTTTCAGTATATATATATATATATATATATATATATATATATATATATATATATATATACTACAAACAAATTTTAGTAGTATTTCAATAGGACATCCTGTTTTGTTTTTTTCAATCAGTGTTTAATTAGTATACCCGCCTGTGCTTTCGAAATTACCAGGGTTCGAACATGCGTCTCTCTTCTTTGAAGGGACCACCGCCCAATGCAGCGTACTTTATACCTCTCGACTACGGAGGGTGTAAGCAAAATAAGGTTCTATTTGTCGTAAATTACTTTTTGAAGTAATAAAATCATGTTGGATTCTTAATAAAAATAAGTTAACAAAATATGTATATATAACAAACACAAAAGCACACTCACGAATCTACATTATCATCTGAATCTACATTATGATTCAATATATAGTTCATACTATTTAATCATACTATTTCATCATAGCTATAAATTAATTACTATTTCCTCATACTGTTTCATCAAGCAATTCAATATACATTATCCGAAAAAAACAAACTAGAATTATTATACACTTACATAGATAGAGTAATATATGTGGTTTTTCATGTGGCCTTGAAATCCGTTAATTTCTTAGAATTTAGAATTCAAAACGAGTCTAATGGTGATTACTAACGTGTTGTGAGTGATCACTGGGAATGGTGACGTTTTGCCTCCATTCATCTTCCCGCATAGCATCAGACACAACACGAAGACCTACATCAAGTGCTTTGAGTAGGTAGTGCTGCCCTAGGTTAATAAGGTGGCTGCTGGAAGACCTTATGTCTGACAACAGGACACTTCACCATGCCACACAAGCAGGAGAACCCAGTCATAGTTATCTCATAAAAATCTGCAGCCACATCAACCCTTACATCTGGTCACCTAATTTTTCGGACTGCAACCCCACTTGATCATCATATTTGGGGTGCAGTTGAGCGAGAAGCCAACAAAACACCTTTAAAGCCAAGTTGAACTGAAGGCAAGGATTATGGCAGCATTCACCAACTTAAACAAGGAGGACGTTCAGAAGAGTCGTCTGGGGACCGTGGTTGAAGCCAATGGTGTTTTTATTGAATAAATTTACTCTTTCCTATTTCAAGATATTTCTGAGTCATTTTGATAAATATATCTGTTAAATCGGGATATCAGTGTGATTTTCATGTGTGCATACTACATACGACAATTTATCCATCGCAACCTGTATATACATATATATCAACGCATAAAATCCACAAATTCATGAGTAGTTTTCTAGTTCTGACACATTCACATTTATTTCAAACTTCATACTCACAATTTTTTATATTCACTTATAAATGGATAAAACGCGTTATATATAAGATGTTTTCCGTTTTATTACATTAATTTTATTATATATATATATATATATATATATATATATATATATATATATATTATTATTATTATTATTATAATATTTTTTATTATAGAAGTATAATAAAAATATTTAACATAAGTAGACAAAAACTTTCATGTTTCGGAGCGTATAATGGTTCTTTTCGGGCGATGGTAGTTGTTATCTACCATCGCCTGAAGAGGAACAATTATAGTCCCGAAACATGAAAGTTTTTGTGCCGCCATGTAAAATGTTTTTATTGTAATTATTATAATAAAAATACCATAATAATATTTTGCTCTACTTTGTATTGAGCACTTTTTAAAAAAAAAAAAAAAGGAAATGCTAAGAACTGTGGATTCTTACTCAATTTGTTTTTTCTCTTAATTGCGATATATATATATATATATATATATATATATATATATATATATATATATATATATTATGAAATGGACAAAGTCCGACAATTATTTTAAAACATATTTTTTTTTTATTTATACATTGTTTTATAGATACAAATATTTAAGTAAATTCTCTGTTTTATAATAAAAACAGTATTAAACAACATTTACCGGCCTGAAATGCGAGAAATTTTCACATGTTCGAATCCTGTCGGAGGACGAATATTTTCTATGAAAATTTCTCGGATATAAAAAGAATGTATAAACATAAAATGTCTTTTATATATATATATATATATATATATATATATATATATATATATATATATATATATATTAGTGTTTAAGCCTTTTTATTATATATTTTATATATATAATTTTTTATTATATATTTTATATATATATTAGTGTTTAAGCCTTTTTATATATATATATATATATATATATATATATATATATATATACTTCAGATAACAATACATATATATATATATATATATATATATATTTCAGATAATTGTACAATCAACTGTATACTGCAATAATTAACTTATACGCTGCAATATTTCTCTTTTCCCTCTTTTTCTTTATCTCTCTCTTTAAATGCCACTACTTTCGTCCATTTTTTTATGTTCCTTAAAGTTTAACACTTTATCCAATTTTCATGCTTACAACTTTTTCTCTTTAGTCAGACGAAACAAATGCAACCAACAAACAATACGAAGAGATTTAACATGTCGCAATAAAAGATAATACAGAAATCCCTCGATTAGTGCAGCTAAAAAATCTGTTTTCAATTACTAAAAACTGAAGAATTTTTAACCGCACTAATCGAGTATTATGTACGCACTAATCGAGTTTTGGTATATAAAAATTTTAGCGTACTAATCGAAAACGCATTAATCGAATGCGCACTATCGATTGATGCCTGTATATAATTTGTTGTTTCATATAAAGTTGGTTCTATATAGAATCTCTTTGATAAATGTTATTTTCGTGAGTGTTTTTTATACCACTTTTTCTGGGTTTTTTTTTAAAGCTTTTCTTTTTGTCTTGTGTCACATATAAAGAAACTTAAACAGTTGAAGCAAACAAACGAGTCAGAAGCCAAGCAAGAAAGATTCAACTAAAAATAAATAAGTAATAATAACGGACACTAAATGAGCATGACTTGATACACCTTGAGCGTGTTTTGTCCAAGTCGAAAATGTTTTTTTTTCTTTTAATTTTTTCTTTAATCCTAAAACTGAGAATAACGAACGAAATGTCAGTGTCCCATTTACGCGTTAAAAGGTCAAAACGAAATATAAAACTAATAAAAAAAAAACAAATTGAACACAAACACAGAGAGAGAGAGAGAAAAAAAAGAATAATGTCTAAGTTACTGTTAAAATGGCGACGATGTTATTATTTCAAAATCTTCATAGCATGTGACAAAAACTTTGTTAGACGATCGACGTCAAATATTTTACATCGTTTACCAAGTCCCGCTGCTTCGACCAGGAACTGACAGCCAACAAAAACGCCATATATTATTGAGCTATTTCTGTTAGTCTTTCGATTAGAACAATCATTTTGATGTGATTCTGGATGACGTCAACGCCAACATTTCGGAAGTCTATCTCCAGTTCTTTCTGTCTGAGTGTATTTTTGTCAAGATGTGGGATTCTTTCATGGAAGGCTTATTCGTTCCGATAGTTCGAGACATATGTGTCTCATGTCTCAACAATGGATTAGCGTTGACTCGTCTTTGAACTGGTGAATATCGTTCTTGAGTCGGCATAAGCGACAAAAGAATTCACAGGCAGGTGTCATCCGGCGCAAATCCTTGTCATATATTCGCTGGTAGAGTTAAAAATGTCTTGCAAGCATGACAAAAATAGATGCTATCTCAAGCGGTTTGCTTTCAACTTTATGTACGATGACTAAACATTATAAATAGAGATGGAAAAAAAATGAAAAAAATTTACGTCTTTTTCTCTGCTTCTAATATTTACATAACTCGAAAAGTAATCTTTGCACGTCGACAAATCCGATTGATATGACAGATTTTCCCCGCCCCATTATTTTGTCTTTTCAGCTGGGTGGCAATGTGACTTTTCTGAAACTAAAGCTCTTTGTAGTAATTCTGTTAAATTCTGGGATTATTCCAAACATCATTTCTTCTATCTGGTTTTTATCCGACCGATATAATCTTTGACTCATCTTTGAATAATCATTTGAAATTCTCAAATTAAAGTCTTTTCATTAACACATGTACATTAGGCTATTTTCCTAAAGCTTCGGTTTTCACTTATTTTTCGGTACGGTATGGGAATGTCCTTGCTTCAGGCTAAAAAAAAAGTACACTATTAGAAATTATAACATGGCACTACAAGATCTTGTAAACACTTCCATTCTACCTTGACTGGCCCTTGGGTAGTTTATTGTGTAAAAGTAAGTGACAATGATTAAAACACGCGATGTTTTCTTTTTCTTTTTTTTTTTTCTGCCTGTCTCCTCACACCTGAAAAAGAGACTTGGGGCAACAGATATGTAGTTCTACAGAAAGATACTCAGAATACCAGGAACCGAACATGTGAGCAAAGACGAAGTTCTAGAAACAAAGACAACCAAAAAGAACACTTATAAGTAATATCAGGAAGAGACAACTGACATTTCCGGGGCACATACTGAGGAAAGAGGGCTTGGAAAATTTGATGCTCACAGGACATATTGAATGTAAAAGGTCCAGAGGAAAGCAACACACAAGAGATGGCAAAAAGACAAAAATTAAGAGCTACAAAAGAGAGGAAGTTGTGGAGAGCCATGATCGGCAACGTCCTGAGAGACATGCCACATAGAAGAAGAAGAAGAAGAAGAAGAATTGATTTTTTTTTAACGGATCAACGTTTTGCAGGTTGTTTAAATCCGGAACATATTTTTGGATTGTGATGATTTTTTTAGATACAAGTCATGCTATTTAACCCATAGCTGGGAAGACAAAGAAGAAGAAGAAGAAGAAGAAGAAGAAGAAGAAGAAGAAGAAGAAGAAGAAGAAGTTCTAATAAGCGCTAAATATTCTAGTAAACAGATTAGCAAAATTTAAGAGTCGCTTTGCAATTATTAACACACTCGCCTCTCGGCTTAATATTACGGTAGTGAATGTTGGACAATATCCTTAAAGATGGAAAAGAGGCACGTATCGATTGAGAATATTATAGACAGAATTTGGGGGTAACAAGAAAGTTCTGGAGAAAATGGGAACTGGAAAGCCGCCCATATTCAAAGTCAGAAAGAGTTTTCTTGAATATATTATGAAGAAGGTCAGCTTGGAAAATGTGAAACTCACTGGACGTAAGAAAGGGAGAATAATTAGATGCAAAGAACAAGAAGATAACGGAAAAGTTTATGTGAGTAAATGGCAGAGCAGGAACAAGAAGGGACGTAAAAGAGTCAAATATTGCTTAGAGCTACCAGAGAAGGAGTTAATGAAGAGACATGGTAGCCCGATTCCTAAACGGATCATAACGAGATAATTATTAGTGACGCCAGGTACTGCATCTATAGAAGTAATGGCGTGTGTGTCTTGGGCTATAAGGCCCAAGACACACACGCCGAACATATTCCTTTTTAGATTGTTTCTGAATTCACTGTTTTTCTTCTTGTAGACTGGTTGACGTCTCAAGGTAAGAGAGCTCAGTCTGCCATGCTATTTAACCCATAGCTGGAGAAGATGGATTTACGACTATTTCAAAGGTATTAGTGCAAAGTAAACGCAACGGAAACGAGTGGGAATTGAACACGGCACGCCCAATTTTCGCCGATAAACGCTACATTAACCGCGCGCGCCTCCCATCGCTGAAGAAATACGGCAGATACATGATGATGAATATCTTCGATGGTACCCTTTTTTTCTTGCAGCAAGATAATCATCGTTTGGTAAATATGAGTAAAACTTTCAGTCATATCTTGAAGTTAACAGTCTTGTATTATGGACAGGCTCCTTTCTCACTACGTATTGAGAACTTATTCTTCATAAACACCATCATCTAAGTTTTACTTTATCATCATAACTCTCAAGTCGATATCCTGCAAAAAAGTTGATAGATACTGACTATGCAGATGACCCACCTATCACCGCAGCCACCATTACCAATGCCACAGTTCTTCTGCATCATCTAAAAAATGCTACCAACGATGTTTGACTCTTTGTCAATGCCTCTAAAACTTAATTCATAGCCTCCAACCAGTAAGAATCAATACAAACTGTCTCAGGTGAATCAATAAAATGTGTATCTTCTTAGGAGGCACGTTGAAGTAATGGATAGTAGCTCGGATAGAGGAATCGGAGAACAGTGTTCGAATTCTAGTCGAATCCATTACATTCACTTACATTCAACCTTGGGAAAGGTGTGCATCTTCTTCTTTCCCCCTAGCTATGGGTAAATAGCAGGACAGGCCGGGTTCTACAGATTTGGGTTGCAGCTGGTCTACTGCAGAAAACAATGGCAACCTACTACGAGAAAATCTGCCTCGTCAGTTATGTATCGAAAGATACATGATCGCCTAAGTGTATATCACGCATGAAATTCTACTGAAAAAGATGTGAAAATTCCCCTTTGAATAAGATGGGCGTAATCTGAAAATCTGATTTGGAAGACAACCCCAAGCGGAGATTCTTTCGAGCCACTGTAGAAGCGGCATTAATGTAGGGGTACTACTACTACTTAATTAAACCGCTATAGTCTAAGCTTGATGAAACCTACACTCGGCTCTGAAAAACAAGGAGCAATTATAGGTCGCCATTTTTTGTTATTTCTTTTATGTTGTCATATCTTTTCAATATACCCGTCTATGGTGAGTCATTTTTTTATCTTTATTCTTTCTCCAGTTTGGTTTATACATCTTTTTGTACATATTTGGTTAGACGGAGACATTAGCTTCTTTTTACATCAAAACAAGAGCTCTTTAATGTGACATACTTTTTTTTTTATTATCACCCTTGACTACGTATTGAAAACTTTATTCGTCAAATATCATTATCTGGGTTTTACTTTATTACCAAGACTCAAGTCGCTATCATGCAAAAAAAAAAAAGTTGATATATATTGACTCTGCAAATGACAAGGCTATTATTGCAGGCACCATTACTAATGCCATTGTTTTACATCTAGAAAATGCTGCCACTGATGTTTGGACTATGTCACTGCCCCTAAAACTGAATTTATAGGCTTCGACTAGCAAGGCACAAAACAGTCACAGGTGAATCAATAAAATCTTTCTTTTTTTTTTCTATATAACTAAGGGAAATAAATTTTACTAAAAAGGATGTAAAAATTTGCATAACTAAAGCCTGGGATGCATTCATAAAATTGACGTTATCTGGAAACATGATCTACAAGACAACCTCAAGCGGAGATTCTTTTGAGCCACTGTAGAAGCGGTATTAATGTAGGGGTACTGCTGCTTAACTAAAACTCTATAGTCTAATTTTGATGAAATCTACACTCGGATGCTGAAAGCTATTTAACATCTGTTGGAGACAACATCTAAGTAAATCACAACTCTATAGTCCCATCCCTGATTATATCTACAATCTTATGCGAACGCAGAATGCGCTTTGCAGACTTGCGAGTGATCTACTGACCTGGATACGTAGCCATGGCGTAAGACGAGCTCGTTGCCCAGCAACCAACCTACATTAACCAGCCAGGTTATGCCACCCTAATGAGTTTCCAACCTTGATGCAGGACCTTGATAGTTGGCGTGATAGCTCAATCGAATAGATAATAAAATACCGTATACACACGCGTATCATGCAACTTTTGAAGACCTAATTTTGAAGTTAATTTTAACGGGGGTAGCATCATACACAAATTAGCGTATGTGCTACTGGCTTTGGCTACGCCGTTGATCAAACACTGTATCCGTTTACTGTAGTCAAATTAGCTTCAAAATTAGGTCTTCAAAGGTCGCGTGATACGCAAATATATATATATATACGAATATAGATTCTACTGAAAAGGGTGTAAAACTTTGCAGGCTAAAGCCTGGGCGACCTTGAATAAGATGAACGTAATCTGGAATTTGATCTACAAGACAACCTCAAGCGGAGATTCTTTTGAGCCACTGTAGAAGCGGTATTAATGTAGGGGTACTACTACTTAACTAAAATTCTATAGTCTAAGCTTCACTCGATTTCTGAGAGCTATACTTAACATCTTTTGCAAGCAACATCCAACTCAATTACAGCTCTATAGACCCATCCTTGATGTTTCTGCGATCTTAAGCGAATACAGAATTCGCTTTGCAGGGTAATTCTGGTGAGCAAAAGAATAACTTGCGATTTGTCTACTGCTCAGGACATAAAGCCATGGAGCAATGCGGGTTGGTCGCACAGAAACCGTCTACATTAACCAGCCATGTTATGACACAGAATGCTATCTTAATGACCTTTCGACCTTGATACAGGACGGTAATATTTGCCGTAATAGATAAATGAATGTACAAGCTAGTTCGATCCAATAAAAATAAATAAAACTTTTAGCCATTGTGTGAGTTATTACCAAAAAAACATCCACAAGGAAATGAGCTTTATCAAAATTGAAATTCTGAACCGTTATTGATCGTTCGTATTTCGTTCACATATTCTTTCTGATCAGAGTAGTTCGTCAGCCTCCATTGTTACTCGGTAATTTCCAATTCATGTCAGAGAATGACGCTAATACCCGTTTATATTTCAAACAGCAGAAGCCCGATTTTAAAGCAGCTGCTTTGAACAAAACACATTTGTTCGATGAATTATACTTCATACTTCTAATCTGATCAATTAATCGTCGAATTAATGCATAAAATTGCTGGTGAAAATGTCGTTGGATCACAATTAATTCCACTTGTCGACGGCGTGTAAAAAGTGAGTTCTCATATCGCCTTCATTTTAAATGCTTATCAATTTAAACAAAGAATGGATTCACTGCTTGGACAGATCAAAATGGCATTCTTATGAATATGAGTCACAAGACGGAATCGGAATTGCCATTAAGAAACACCGCTTTTGGAGAATGTTCTGAGAGTGTTATTTTCTTTAGTTCCTCGTTTTTAGAGACACCATTTTTCTTTTATTCTTTACGCATATTTGTTACAGCTAGCTTAATCTATCACGGAAGCAAATCAGGTTGGAAACGAGAGGAAGAGTGGATCGCACCAAAGTTGGAGAGGTCGTCATGCCTTGAAAATCTGCAAACTTGGGCAACAGAAACCGGTGCGTTCTTCTTTGTGGATTTAAACATGGTAATTCAGCAAGCCTATTCTACAGCCTTCTTCAGATGCCTGTACGCATAAATTCCATTGCTCATTGAAGCATCACGTGCACTGTATCCGTAGTAGTAGTAGTAGTAGTAGTAGTAGTGTGTCTTTGAAAAATTACCCTGACAGAGCCTAATAATCTTCAGGCTGGCTTTTGAATTCAGAGTCCTTCTCCGAGAGTGGTTGCAACCTAACACTAGAAAGCGCAGTTTCTTCTTTTATTTACCCCATATCTTGTGGGTATTAGAAATGGATTTATAATTGATATGTCCCGGAAAGGGATATATTTGATCGAAGTAGCAAAGTGGTTGTTGACTGCTGTAACTGAGTAGAACAATCTAGCAGGTAACTGTAATGGACTGGTCCTCGTAGTGGTAGGCAATAGACGTAGGCAATAGGCGTCCTCCTGTACCTCCACATCAGTCTGTATTTATGGCTGACACCAGAGAATCATATTACTGTGAGGGGATACCAAGGTGTATGCATATTCATTACATCACTAACTTTCCCAAGAGTATTTTTGTTTGAAAGTGGATATAACGAACTTGACCTTGATCCCTGTCCTTCTCTTTATTTTTTTCCTCAAACACCCTTTTTTACTCTTACTCTCACTCTCTGTAATCCCTTGCATGCTAGTGGCACTCCCGCCTTACTAAGGACGATTTGTTTAAAAAAAAAAAAAAACAGATTCAAAGATTCTTATTTATTTAATAACGGATTCCATTCTTCAATTGTATGCGGGTAATTTCGGAGTTTTGAAAAGGACTATAACAATCTGAAGTTCAAGTTATTAAGGAATTGCTTCGACACATTAACGGACAGATGTTCTTGAACGAATGTTGCTGTAAGTTAAGCAACAAAATAAGCATCAATACCGAACATAGATAAAATGAGTGACCACACACTGGACAGAATTCAAGCAGAGGCAAAAAAGTTTTGGTAGATTTCCATTTAGATATTTAATGGAACAGATATGAATAACGAGCCTCAACTTTTATATTTCCCATGCCTGTATATATTTTCTCCTTCCCCACTCACCGCAACGAGGGAGCCTCTTGATTTGTCCAATGGGTAGAATACAGCGGACTCTCATTTTGAGGGTTGGACGTGTCCTACTAACATAGTTTGCTATGTGTTGATATTTAGTTTGTTTGTGGGGTTCATTCCCTCCCCTCTCATTTTAGTCATCCATAAATTTTTATGCATAAATTTTATAATCACCAGGGCGCGTTTTGTAGCCCCACACCCCCTTGAGAGGATGCGGTATTATGGTGTATGGAGGATTGATTGGTGACAGACGAGTTTTTTTTATGGTGAATGTGCAAATTGTAATGATTGAATGGGTCGTGAATCGGATTAGCTAGGTATAAGATAGTGATGACCAGCCTCAACCCCACATCACTTTTCGGCCTCGTTCCATAATTGTATTTATTACAATATATATAAATATGAATAACGAGCCATTTTGAATTCTTTGTGCGGAGAAAAATTTTCATAACGTTGTTTGTTGAAAGTTAAAGACTGGGCTGAACACTTTTGTGCACAACTCATATAACATTTGAAAAAAATAAAATAAAAGCATAAACAGTACTACTGAAAAAGCTATGGATTTTTTTTAATTGAATTTAGATGCAAATTCAGATGCTAAAAACTACAGGAATTTAAAGCGTAGATTCTATAAAACTTGAAAAACAAACAACAGCTTCGTGTTGAGACGTCAACTCCAGTTTGTAAATGTTTTTTTTTTTTTAAATATTTCAAATGTAAAGATAATGCCTATGGTATTATCTTTCATCAGAACACACGTTCATATATCTATCTATATATATATATATATATATATATATATATATATATATATATATATAAAAAAATTCTCGTGCTTGTTTTGTCGGGTGTGTTCTTAAAAAGAATTGTATAGAAAACCTGTTTCTATGACAATTTCTCACAGTACAATATCAGTGGATACACATATATTGTAAAACTTATCGGCACAGAACGATGAATCGCTGAGGTGATTTCAAATTCCGGCATAGTCTAGTGCTTTCACTTTCTCACAAATATCTGAAAAGAAATTCATGAATTTACATCTTCCCCAGTTATGGGTTAAATAGCACGAAAAACGAAAAGATCAAGTCGGAATTCTAAACGAAATCGAGATGTCAACTCCAGTATCTTTCCAAAGATGTCATTGTAATTCATTTATAATAAATAGATAGAAAAAGACTCTGAAGGCTTACGGACATATCACGTTGAAACACCGGTTCCCGTACGATGACTGAAGTTAAGCAATGTCGAGCCTTGTCATTATCTAGAGAGGTGACCACTTGTGAATACCAGATGCTGTAAGTTTGGATGTTATGAATAATGACCCCGGTATTTTGAATCGGAGAGTCGAGTTCCAATTCCAGTAGGGTTCGTTATATTCACTTAGGAGCAAATACCCTTGGGAAAGGCATGAACCCGCCTTTCTCTTTCCCTAGTATTGGATTAATTAGTAAGAATCGTGGCACCAAATCATTATAATCTCCATGCCCGCCCCAAATAATTTTTTCTCAAAATCTAAAAATATTTTCTGGCTTTAAATAACCTGCAAAGGGTTGATAAACCATAGAAAATGATTCAGTGAAGCACATAAAACTCTTGAGAAAGCAATTATCCTTTTATGTCCCGAAGAGGACATGGCATTTATAAATGTCTAATGTCTCATTTCATCAAGGATTTCTACCGGGATTCATTTATTTCTAAAATTCTTCTCAGCATGTAGGAATATTCTTTCAGCAGCAGATAAATAACCAAATATAGATAGGATGAATGTGTTTACATTGTCTGCGATCCAGAATGCTTATACAAAATTTTTAGTTTCGCGAAATGTTTTTCCAAACAGATTTTAAAATTCGTATATAACAATTGATATTATTTACATTATTAGGACCATTGTCCTCATCTTTGTCGCCATATTTATTACAACGTTTCGACCGTTTTACGCTCCGGCCTTCTTCAGGTGGTTGGAATGTCGAACTAAACCCTTTATTTCGTTCACTGGGGTAGACTGTTCTATTTCCATGTACAATGTTTTAATGGATTTCAGTTATCAGTTAACTCCTGTTAATTCCCCTCTCCAAGTTCTCCACCGCCTTAACCAGATATTGAACTCACGCTCTTTGGGTCCTGTCACTGGATCTAGCTAACGCCTTTATTCACTGTGCCATGTGTCCTTGAGCGTACAATGGCCGAAAGGTTGTAATAAATATGGCGACAAAGATGAGGACAATAGTCCGAATAATGTAAATAATGTACATAATACTTCATCTCAGAAATATAGACAGATACTGAAAGGCCGAAACGTTGTAATAAATATGGCGACAAAGATGAGGACAATAGTCCGAATAATGTAAATAATGTACATAATACTTCATCTAAGAAATATAGACAGATACTGAAAGGCCGAAACGTTGTAATAAATATGGCGACAAAGATGAGGACAATAGTCCGAATAATGTAAATAATGTACATAATACATCATCTCAGAAATATAGACAGATACTGAGAGGCCGAAACGTTGTAATAAATATGGCGACAAAGATGAGGACAATAGTCCGAATAATGTAAATAATGTACATAATACCTCATCTCAGAAATATAGTCAGATACTGAAAGGCCGAAACGTTGTAATAAATATGGCGACAAAGATGAGGATAATAGTCCGAATAATGTAAATAATGTACATAATACCTCATCTCAGAAATATAGTCAGATACTGAAAGGCCGAAACGTTGTAATAAATATGGCGACAAAGATGAGGACAATAGTCCGAATAATGTAAATAATGTATAATACAATCTCAGAAATATAGACAGATACTGAAAGGCCGAAAGGTTGTAATAAATAAAAAGATGAGGACAATAGTCCGAATAATGTAAATAATGTACATAATACCTCATCTCAGAAATATAGTCAGATACTGAAAGGCCGAAACGTTGTAATAAATATGGCGACAAAGATGAGGACAATAGTCCGAATAATGTAAATAATGTACATAATACCTCATCTCAGAAATATAGACAGATACTGAAAGGCCGAAACGTTGTAATAAATATGGCGACAAAGATGAGGACAATAGTCCGAATAATGTAAATAATGTACATAATACTTCATCTCAGAAATATAGACAGATGCTGAAAGGCCGAAACGTTGTAATAAATATGGCGACAAAGATGAGGACAATAGTCCGAATAATGTAAATAATGTACATAATACTTCATCTCAGAAATATAGTCAGATACATAACAATTGATGATTGTTTTCAAACACTTAAATCGGAATATTCGGTTTTGCTCGCACTAAATGATGATACATTTTTTCCCCTCATAAATGGTGATGTCTGCTCCCCCGCCCCAAATATTTCCCAGGAGCAATATGTATTTTATTTCTTTCCCACCCATAAATCTCGATCATATGTCAGATTTAAAGTTAGCACGTCCAGTCGAACATTTGCCAGCTTGAGAAAAAGCCAAAGATGCGAGCTGTGAATCGGATATATCAACATTAAGCCAGTACAGAAGTTGAAATATTTAAGGGTGTGCTTAACAGCGGATGGAAAACGTGAAACCGAAATTTGCACGCACATTGGATAGTAAAAAATGCCTTCCTAAAACTAAGCAAAGAACGAGGAAAAAATTTGAAAATTTCTTTAGAAACAACAACAGTGCTAAAATACTATGCAATATCAATCCTCCTCTATGGTAGAGAATAGAGCACGATCTCTTCACAGATGAAGAGAAAACTGGAAGCAACGTTGATCTACAGAAGGATGCTGAGAATACCATGAAAGGAATAGGGGGATATGTAGAAAGATTTAAGGAAAATGGAAACAAACAGGAGACATATTCAGAATCCGAAAAAAAATAGTTTAATTTTCTTGTCACATAATAAGACAGGATTTGAAGAATTCAAGACTCACAGGGCAAATCGAAGGCAAAAACGTCATCGGGAGGTAGTGGGCCCTCTAAATGACGAATTTGTGTGAGTCAATGTGGAACCCGTAATAAGGGGAAATGCAAAATAAAAAAAAACAAACGTTGCTAAGAGCTACAAGTGACAGAAAGTCGTGGTGAGCCATGATCGTCCATGTCCCGAAGCGACACGACACTGGAGAGAAAAAAAATTAACATGACATTTGACACTGAAAGGAATTGGTGCCATTCCTAGACCATGTTTAGCCTTTTTTTTTTCTTGGATGTCATTTTTAGGGTTGTGGGTGCGGACAGGGCGAAAAATAGAAAAATAGAAAGGCAGAAACTTGGTGGTATTCAAAGAAACAACAAAAGAAAAACTGTTGAAATCACAAAAGAATAAGAAAACGAAAAAAGACCGCATAGAAAGATATCAGCCAATCAGTTATGTCCTCTGCGTGATACACGCTTCGCCGATCATGTATCTTTCGATACATAACTGACGAGGCAGATTTTTTTCCCCGCAGTACGTTGCCATTTCTTACTGCGATAGTTGCTAATTACCCATAGCTGGGAGGAGAAGAAGAGATTTCATACCTTTCCCAATGGTATTAGCATGTAAGTAAACGTAATGGATTCGATTGGAATTCGAAATCGGCTCTCCGATTCCTCAATCCGAGCCGCTATTCATTACTCTACCGTCGCAAGGTCAGTATTGACAATACAATGCCCAAGAGCCACTCAAAGTAAAAATAGGTTATTTTATGAAAATCAGAGGAGAAGATAAGATGTGCAGATTATGAGGTCAATTTAACGGTTGATCTTCGGTTTTGAGAAGACAACATTGCATTGACCAGGGAAGCATCATCTCTTGAGTCCGGTCTACAATGCAAGAGTTCTGGGAAAGATCTGTCTCGGTGTACGTGGAATGGAGAAACCTACCTGTGAAACTCTGGACTGGTAGAACCAAGGAATGTAGTTCGTCCGAACATCTGTCGAGGAAAAAAAATAGAATGAGTAACGAAAAGTTTGAACGTTTCGCCCGTTGAAAAGGGGTTGTAAAGTAAAAAATAATTTATCACCCACAAGGCCGCGCAAACGTTTTGGGATTCTGACAAGGCTGGAAAGAGAGGACTGGTTAACATTCCAGATATGACAATAGAACTTCATTTTTATCTGATCTGACTTTTGCTAAAACTGAGAATGGCAGGAGCACTTATTTACTTGCTGGAGAGGTATCAGTGGCAACGTTATTGCTAATTTAAAGGAAGTGAGAGAAGGAGAAGTAGAAGCGCTCCCTAAGGGAAGCCCAATGGAGCACAGACAGGTTTTGAATTCAGAGTTTTTCTTTCTACTATCCACCCAATGCTACAGGACCCATAGCTTGGGAGGGGGGAAGAAGAGGATTCAAACCTTTCCCAAGGGCATTAACACGTAAATGAATGTGATGGATCATTCTGGATCGGCTTTCCGATCACTCAATCTTATCCGCTATCCATTACTACACCGTGCCTCCTACGGGGATTTTTCAGCTTGGGATAACCTTGAATGCGAAACAGGCGTTCAAGGCAATGTTGACAGAATAACCGTTCATCATCCTAGGCAAGCTCAGGTCTGTCCGGTCGATAATAGAACGTTACTAGTTTATTATAGCGATAAAATCAGACATGTTTTTAAAATCAATTTATAAAAAGAGAAAAAATTACAACAAAAAAGAAACAATTCCTAAGAAAAAAAGGAGGTAACAAAAATATATATTACAAAGAAATGATAATATTGTGCCATGCTAGACGATTTTTCTCATCATTAACTTTCTTCTATAGTTATAAGTCTACCGTTAGTCCATGTATTGAATATTACTGTCACATCTCGTCCAGCGCTCCAGTTATATATTTAGAGATTCTTGATAAAAACCAAAGAAGAATCTGCAATATTATTGGTCCTGACCTAACATCTCAGCTTCAATCACTTTTCCACTGCCGTAACTTCGCTTTCCTGTGCTTTTTCTATAAATATCTTCATCGCAATTTATTTGAGGAGATTTTCTCTTTCGTATCTAGTTTTTATGAATTTATTGGTAGTACTAGATTCGCGGCAAGATCCGATCAGTTTACTGTTGAAATTTCTAGATCCAAACCGTAAGTTCTATGCTAATAGTTTCTTCTCTCGCATTTCTCGTTTGTGGAACTCACTTCTTGCTTTCAAGTCAAGTTTGATCTTCCAAAGTTTAAATGCAATGCCAATCGTTATTTTCTGTCTTCTTAATTCTTGTTTCTTTATTGTTCTCTCTTCTTAATAAGTTTTTTTCTTCTCTCATATTCTTTTACACTCAGTAACTCATTGCCTCTTAGTGTCTTTATTGCCTTCCTTGGGTGAAATGATTAAAACAAAGATAACAACGACTAAAAATCATCTTATCCGATTTATCACCCTTCTTTCATCAGAAAGAAAGTTTAGGACCAAAACAGACGTGAATCGACAAAGATATATACAACTGCAGGTAAATGTTACTATTTGCTGAATTATTAAATGGTTCTAGCTAGTTATTTCCCGCTTGAGCTGTTTGCTCTAGTTTGAAATAGAATTATTCCTGTTACCTCAATAGTTAATTCAAATTACTTCCCTTATAAAATTTATACACGAATATCAAACGATGGCGGTGGTAGACAGGCGGATAGGTGGTGGACTGACAGCGATGTAAAAAAAAAGGGAAGACAACCAAGTTTCAAGAACTGGTATTAAACGGGCGAATGCGTCAACGACATTGGCCCGTTTATAAGACTAGTAATTGTGATTCAGTTGGATCATAAAGAAGACAATATATTCAATTATTTCTTTTGTCGACGAAAGACGAAAATAAAAATTTAGCATTGTTGCTTTTTTTATGAGGTCTTTCTCGTGCTAAATAAAAAATACGTTTTTTAGGATTGGGTTAGGCTGTTTTGTAATTGTACCAGGATTTGCGTCTAAGTGCCTGTAGAGCCAGGGGTGGTTTGAGTTTTTTGACGTGTTAAGGCTTTTCTCGTGCTAAGAGTTGCCTTCCCACTGTAGATTGCAAATTGAAAATACGTCTAAAATTTAGTTTTCGATGAGGGGATTTTTAAATGGGTTAAGGCTGTTTAGTGTATTTATTGCCTTCCTTGGGTGAAATGTAAAACGTTAAAAATTGCGTATATTATTATTATTCTGTTATATATATATTTTTTTTTCATCGTGAGAATTTATGCGTCTAAGTGCCTGTAGAGCCAGGGGGTGGTGTCGATGAGTATCAACGAGGTCGGAAATAAAACAAAGATAACAACGACTTTGGGTTAGGCTGTTTATCTAATTGTACGTTAGCGTATTATTCTATTATATTTTTTTTTCACCCTGAAGATTTATGTCTAAGTGAAGAAAATGAAATCAACGACCATGTTTTTTTCATTTAACCCTCAAGATTCGTCTTGTTTTTGTGCCATTTTGCAATTTAATTTTAAATGTTTCTACATTTAATGGGAATCGTGCAATTTTTGCGAAAGGAAACTTAAAAAAAAAACCTAAAAATTAAATAAGACAAATAAGGTACTCCAAAATAGATAGATACGTTAATAGCAACGTTGCTTTTGGCCTTAATGTTGATGAAAGATTTCACAATAAATAATAAATTTTCTAGAATGCCTCCAATGTGTGTATATACAGAATATTTTGTTAATAAAAGATCCGTCTCTTACTTGAATGTTAATTAAATCCATTCATATAATGAATAAATCTTGCAAAACAGAAAACAGGCTGCCTCAATACACATGCATACACACACACACACATATATATATATATATACTTGTGTGTTTGTGTGCGTGTGTATATGTATGTATATATGTATTTATTAAAGAACGCTTGGTCCTTACCTGAAAGTCAGATAAACTCTCTCATAATGAACCGTAAATATTATAGAATAGAATACAGTTTTTCGCTATATATATATATATATATATATATATATATATATATATATATATATATATATATATATATATATATACATATGTTGAAAAGAAAATGGCTATTTTTGTAGTGATTTTATAACATATTTATGTTATAATTTTCGAATAAATAATTATATATATATATATATATATATATATATATATATATATATATATATATGTATATATTCTCTACTCTAACTTAATCTGTACGTTATCGTTATCTGTAATAATATAATATATAGTAAAGCAATTCACTAACTGACGAAAGCATTTATTTTGTAGTAATTTTATAGCATATTTATATCATAATTTTAAATAAATATATATATATATATATATATATATATATATATATATATATATATATATATATATATATATTTGTTACTAACAGTAGCTCCGTTTCTCACCTGAAAGTTAAATAAACCTTTTCATAGTAAAGACTAAATGTTATAGGATAGACTAGAAGTTGTTCATGCATGTATCTATGAATGTACTTTTTATGCGAAATTTGAATAAACCCTTTCAGAATAAAGCCTAAACGATATAGAATAGAATACTGACTGTTTTCAATATGTAGGGAGTCGTGGGTTCAGATCCTGCTGGTAAACGCATTTATTTTATTGAATTTTCCCGACTGCGAAGGTTGATAGACGAAATAGATACTTAAAAAAACGGGGTGTTTACACAAATAGGGTTATCCACAAAAAATAATGTTTGAAATAAAAAAAATATTTTGTACTAAAAAAATAAAATCCGTAAATAGTTTAGAGATTGCTTTGTTTACGTTTCGCACAAAAAATCCCGAGCAAGGAAATAAAAAAAAGAAAGAAAGTCACATACTTACTTATGCAGTAAATTAAAGTGCTCAACGCCTAGGCTATATAGACAGAGCAACAAACGCCTCACAACGTCAACATTTAACGAGGGTCATTACGAGATTCACGCTTCAACGTCCAGACTCAAGATCGTGTCTGTCCGCTTGTTTATTTTAATTATATCAGAGCGGTTTTGTGTCGTTGGGCTGATTTGTCCACTGAAACAAGAGAGTGCCTTTTTTATTATATATATTTACAAATACGTGTACATACATTTTTCCTCACATTCAGTTTGGTCTTTCTTTCATTCTAAACTGAGTAAGCCAAAAAGAGCAGACGCTCTCGGCGAAACGCGTCGTTAATAAATTTTCCACAGTCTCATCATTCCACCTACACGTACATAGATAGATAGATAGATAGATAGATAATGAAGAGATTGGGATAGATAGATAGATAGATAGATAGATAGATAGATAGATAGATAGATAGATAGATAGATAATGAAGAGATTGGGATAGATAGATAGATAGATAGATAGATAGATAGATAGATAGATAGATAGATAGATAACGAAGAAACTGACATAGATATATATATATATATATATATATATATAGATAGATAGATAGATAGATAGATAGATAGATAGATAATGAAGAGATAGATAGATAGATAGATAGATAGATAGATAGATAGATAGATAGATAGATAACGAAGAAACTGACATAGATAGATAGATAGATAGATAGATAGATAGATAGATAGATAGATAATGATGGGATAGATAGATTGATATAGATAGATGAATAGATAGATAGATAGATATAGATAGATAGATAATGAAATCATTTGGGATAGATAGATAGATAGATAGATAGATAGATAGATAGATAGATAATGAAGAAACTGACATAGATAGATAGATAGATAGATAGATAGATAGATAGATAGATAGATAGATAATGAAAAGATTGGGATAGATAGATAGATAGATAGATAGATAGATAGATAGATAGATAGATAGATAGATAGATAGATAGATAATGAAGAAACTGACATAGATAGATAGATAGATAGATAGATAGATAGATAGATAATGAAGAGATTGCGATAGATAGATAGATAGATAGATAGATAGATAGATAGATAGATAGATAGATAGATAGATTTATGAAGAAACTGACATAGATAGATAGATAATAGATAGGATAGATAGATAGATAGATAGATAGATAATGAAAGAGATATAGATAGATAGATAGATAGATAGATAGATAGATAGATAGATAGATAATAGATAATGAATAGAAATCCTTGGGATAGATAGATAGATAGATAGATAGATAGATAGATAGATAGATAGATAGATAATAATGAAGAAACTGACATAGATAGATAGATAGATAGATAGATAGATAGATAGATAGATAGATAATGAAGAGATTGCGATAGATAGATAGATAGATAGATAGATAGATAGATAGATAGATAGGTACTAAAAGAGGGCATCACAATCAACATTGAGGAGGTACTGGTAGTTTTACGCCTGCTCATTAGACATGTATTTTCATTTAGGAAAACTTTTTTTGTGTTTTGCATATGGAAATAAGTTTTGCCTTTTTTAAAGAGTTTATTTTTGTTTTGGAAAAGTGATTATTGCTATCTTCTCCTCTAGGCAAAGGTTGCTTTGTTTTGAGATGCTGTTGTAAACTGGAACAGGAAATTAACCTCGCAGCCAAAAAGATGACGCAAAAACCCAACCGAGATGAACGTAAAACTGCCTCGCAAAATTACGAGCATTCATCACACTAAAAGCGAACAGAGAAAAATCTACACGGCATATAGACGAATAAACCCAACGAAAAGCCAACTAGGAAAATATAAATAAAAAATAAACGGAAAACAATCAACACTGACCTTTAAGAGTAAACCAATGGAAACAGAATATCTGTAATAAATTGATTCTATAATAAAAAAGACACATAATTCTGAATTCACCCGGTTGAATAATTTTGTCATTCTATTATCTCTATCTATAAAAGGCAGGATGTGTGTGTGTGTGTAAAGAATGCACGGCCGCAATTTTCGACGGATTTGCACCACAATTTACATGCTCATGCTCCAAGTTAGCGGGAAGGCCAAGACCGACGTTGCATTTCCCAACTCCCATCGATAGTGGAAATAATCGATTTTTTCATGCTTCTACGGCAGTTTTCATGTAGTTCGCGGCTATTTTCTACTGGCCAGAGTGAGAGCCAATAGCTGGCTGCCACGAATAGGCAGGAAGATTCTATAGGCCAGCGTTAGAGTAAACAGCTGACTGACACGAATGTTAACTAGCATGCTAGCATGCAAAAAAAAATCGATATCTGCATTCGTCACAAGTGGGAAAAATTTAAATCTGCATAGCACTTTACTCCAATTGGCTCATTCGCTTGCTTAAACTCAACGTTGATTCTGATTCCGCAGAACTGTGTTGGGTGTGAAAATGTATTTGTTGTTAACATTCTTTTTTCATTCGGTTTTTCCAGTTAAGAGTCCTTTTTTTAAAGCTGATCGTTTTGTGTTCATTTTGTTTAGTTCTTTTTTCGTAACAGATTTAATGTTTAGTATAGAGCTTAGAAAAAATTCGCAGTGTGAGATACGCAAGAAGTAAGGTATGTAGCAACATCAGCACGGTAAAAGGCACTCCTTTAAAGGCAAGGAAGGGCAAAAATATTTTAAGTCAAGTGATAGCGATTGCTGTATGAGTTGTACGATTTTTGAATCAAGCGCGGACAACGCCGGGCCATGCTGCTTGTTAAATCTATATTAGATAAGGCCTCCTCCATAACAAAGGATCTCAGCTAACTAAATATGGTAAAACCTGATTTGATTAAAGAAGGAACATTTTACTTATTATAAAACGCAGATTGTGTGTGTGTGTATGTGTGTGTGTGTGTGTGTGTGTGTGTTCGTTTATATATTGGATTGGATTTCCTACATTTTTCAACCGATTTCAACAAAACTTCAAAGGACTACGCAAAATTACCTTGCGGTGGTTCTGACAGCGCCAAAAATTGGAAAAAACACAATTGTTTTTGCACGAAATCAATTTGAAAACACGATAAAACACGATTCTGTCGCCAGAATGAAAGGGGGACAACTCATATCGAGTTATACTTATTATAAAACCCAGGTTGTTTCTAAGTGTGTGTGTGTGTGTGTGTGTGTGTGTGCGCGCGTGTGTGTGTCTGTGTTCGTTTATATATGGGATCGGATTTACTACATTTTTCAACCGATTTCAACAAAACTTCACTATTTTTGGCAGGTAGTGTTTCTTATTGTCTTGCACACTTTTTTCTTTATTCTTACATTCAGAATGCTTTAAAAATTCTATTTACAAGACAATTGTTTATAATAAAATTCTATTCAATCGATAGACTCAAAACGATTGAAAACAATGTTTATGTTTGAGTTTGGGTTTGACCAATTCGTAAAAAAAACAAAAAAAACTAATTAAGACATGCATGTCCGTCAACCTTAAACAATAATCTTATTTTATTTTTCAGTCTTTATGATGGTCGATACTAGATCTATCTCTTACTATTACATCCCCGGGCAACGCCAGGCTCTACTGCTAGTTTGACATAAAGATAACAAGGTATGATAGAGAGAAACCTGCGAACCGGTTGGGATAGACATACACCATGCATTAGGTAAGATAATAAAAAAGACCCTGTAGTCTCTAGATATGTAGAAACGTGTAAAATATGCATAAAAACAGAAAAGAAAATGTAGAAGTTTTCAAAGAAGTTTAAAATTTGTATTAAAAAAAAAGTGTTAAAGTTCTTAGATTTAATATTCAACATCTAAATCGGTACAAACCAAATATTCACTAAAGCGAACGACAGCCCACTTTACATACAGGTTTTCTCCAACCATCCATATACAATGAACAAGAAAATCCAGCACTCCATCAACCGCAGATTATCTAACAATTCGTCTGAAGTGATTATTTTCAACGAAATCATAAACTCTCACGCTTAATAAAAAATGCAACAGAAAAATAAATCGCACAATTTAAAAAATAAAAAATATGTAAAAAAATGAAGGCAAAAATATTCCTCTAGCTCATCAAGATTATCAAAAACAAGAAAAACGCACAGAATATTAAACAAAAAAAACTATAAAATCACGCTAAACCTGCATTAAAAGTAAGTTAAAGCTCATAACAAAATCAGAAAACACAAAAACACATAACCCCAATTGAAACTGCAAAGCAAATCCTAATGCCATCTACACACTAACTGCCTATAAGCTAACGTCATATACCAACCCACTCTAAGATCCAAATGCATTACATAATATATATACATTTCAGAAGAGTAGAAGCTACCTGGAATCAGCAAAGCAACTGACACAAAAAATATGCAAATTTCTCAATATACTGATAAAACAAAACAATTAGTCACACAAATGCACCATGGCAAATTAAAAAAAAATTCACAATCACTGTTAACAATGCAACATTTTGCCATTTTAGAACAGTATAACTTCTAAACAATAGATCAGAGTGGATTTCAAAATGCAAACGTGGAAATGCAGAAATAAATGACAGCAAAGACATTAAAACTTCAAACAAGAAATAGTCAATAACATAAATTTAACACATTCTCAAAGCAAACTTTAAAATCGAAGCTAGGATAGAAAATAAAATATAAAATAAAAGGAAATAAAATAAAAATAAAATATAACAAAAAATAATTATATATAAACTCAGTGTCAGGACTACAAACAAAATAGCACTAAACAGATAAGAAGCAAAAAAGGCTTACAATTTTCCATAAGCTTCGGGTTGCCTGGATATATAGTGACTACAAAAAGATGAGTAACAATTTCTGATGACTAGAGTTGATACCTTTGTCCTCACTGATATTATGCAATCTTCTTACATAAATTCCAGCACACACACACACACACACACACACACACACACATATATATATATATATATATATATATATATATATATATATATATATATACACGTGTGTCTGTGTAATTTATTCAGAGAACATTGGACGCACTTTGAAGTTGACGTCAATAAGAAAATATCGCTTTAATAATTAATAGCTTTTGTCTGAAAGACAACGCATGTAATTAGCAAATAATAACAATTATAAAAAATGTAAATTACTCGTTCTGTTGTTTTTAGATTGGAATATATTTATTTGTTATTACGTAATGCAAACAAATAAGTTGTTATGTTGAAATGTTTACGAGTATTTTGTGTCTTCGAAAACAATCGCAGCAACGAATAATAATTTCTTTAGCTACGAATTGGAGATGCCAGGATAAACCATGTACATAAATTTAATGATATAGGACGTATTATAACAGTCGATGGAAAATATATCGCAAATTGTGGCGTACAAGTCGACCTCAATTTTAAATTTCTGAGTAAAGACTATAATTAACACACCACCACAACATACGGTAGGCTACCAGTGGTTCAAAAACATAGGCTTTCTATTTTTTCTATTGGTACGGACATATATATATATATATATATATATATATATATATATATATATATATATATATATATGAATATAACAGCAAATTATCCAAATCGTATAACATCAAAAAAAAAATTCAATTTTTAGATTAAAAAATGAACCGTTGTATCTTAGAAATGATTAAAGATATCGTACTGGAATTCTTCGAGGTTTTTATAACTGTCTTGGAGTCTACTTTGAGCAAATGTATAATTACTCTCCAAGCTTAACAGAAGAATCGTGATGAAAAACGAAAATAGCATGCTCATCATTAATTAATCTTAGCTAAGGATCAGAAGCATGAAGGATTGAAATAAATTTCAAAGTTTATATATATATATATATATATATATATATATATATATATATATATATATATTTCAGAATATTTTCCAACTTATACAAGATAATCTTTGATCTGTCAGTTTAACATTTAAGAAGATATATATATATATATATATATATATATATATATATATATATATATATATATATATATATATATATATATATATATATATATATTAATCTTATGTTGGACAGAGAGGGCGAAGATTATCTTGTAAAAGTTGTAAATGAATGATTCTGGAAATATATATTATATACTTGAACTTTATTTCCTTATATGTATTCCGATCCTTAGCTAAGATTAATTAATGATGAAATATATATTGGGAAGAGCGTGTATATATATATATATATATATATATATATATATATATATATATATATATATATATATATACGCCCTTCGCAATTCTATTAATGCGGGCAGTTACTACTCCACCTATGATTTGAACATGTTTCAATGATTTCATCTTTATTTTACAAACGTACTTGAGTGTTTAGAAAGATTCTGTTTAAATAATTTGCAAAGGGTTAACAAACCGTAGAAAATGATTTGATCAAACGTATTCCAGCCAGACCCTAAAAGAGTAACAGGACAGTATTTCTCAACCATTTTAAGCATTAGCACACCTAGGAGAAAATTAAAATATCACGGTACACTTATCAAAGGTTGTAAAGGGTATACATTTAAATTTTATGAAATAAAACCATAGATTTGAAAAAATATACACGCAAATATGAACTTTATTTTAATGTTTCTATTCAACTATTTGTGCAGTTTATTTAATGTGAAACATGTGCCTGGTATTTTTACACTATTTCTTTAATGTTTGGTCGAATGTATGATAAGCAGACCCACATTTCTTATTCAGTTGAGCGTAGTTTTTCTCACTGCTTATTTTTGATGTCATTTATGGCCGAGAAGTCTAATTTTCACAAATAAGAAGTAGAAAATACTAACGCTGTACAATTACTACTTCCACATATACATACATGTATATGTATGCCGTGACAATATTTTACGGCACACTTAAGTGGATCGTGAGGTACACTAGGGTACGGTGGTTGAAAATCACTGATCTAGGAGAAAGCGAAAAATATAATCAATCCTCTTTACTAATAAAGGCAGGCAATATTGGATTATTTAACTAACAATGAAACAAAATTTAGAGACTGACAAACATCTCAGACTGCTTAAATTGAGCACTAGACTGAGGAAAACCTTTATTATTTTTCTCTACACAGTATTGTCTTGATTTCCCCCTTTTTTTTTTCACGGCAAACAATATGACGAGATCGGGTGAGGTGGGGAGAGCGCATTGATCCACGATTGGCAGATGGCAAACTCCCAATCAATCAAATAGTTTGGTATTTTCCTTGGGTGTTTCGCTGATTCCAATGACTTTTGTCTTATTATCGAGCAGGTGTGGCTGGATGGGGTGTGGTAAGGGAGACAAAGAAGAGGCTTATTGATTGTAACTGCAAGATTCCTTCCTTAACAAACACTCCACACAAGTCGATAGAAACAAACAAAAAAGAGAAAAGTATTTGGAACAGCCACGTGCATCATCATTTAAAACTTCCTTTGTGAACGACAAAGCAACGTCAGACGATTTGCTAATGTTCGGGGCTGATTGTGTTTCCCATAAAAATGATTGCATTCAATTATTTGCGAGTTCCAAGCACTCGTTTAACAGTGAATGTAAGTAAACAAAAGCGAAGATATCTGTTGGTTCCATCCTCATTGATTGCTCTCTTATTATGGCCTTGTGGCAAACTAAGATTATTACATCATCCGATCAATATTTACTAAGATTACCACAAATGGAGTCTTTTCTTCACCGAGTGTCCTATGATTGGCCCAGGGCCAGATAGGCTGGAATATTACTGCAGCATAATTTCTTTAAATTCTGTTTTTTTTTAACGTCATATCACTTGAGTATGTGGGAGATTATGGCTCTCCACTGGTTCCGTTTCCTTATTATCTGTAAATTGTCATGCATTCTTAGTAAGGACATTGACGCGAGTTGCCATGACATTCGCCTGTTTCTAAACCAGAGTTTTCCGTAGGCGAGCGAACCCTCTCACTACATAGAAGCGGGGTGTAATTAAGTCTGCTGGATGCTCTAATTCATATGTTTCGGATCTAAATATATATATATATATATATATATATATATATATATATATATATATATATATATATATACGTCCTTCCCAATTCTATTAATTGGAACAGTTACTACTCCAACTAGGATTTGAACATGTTTAAATGATTTCATCTTTATTTTACAAACGTCCTTGAGGGTTTGGAATGATTGCGTTTAAATAACTTCCAAAGGGTTCAATCAAGCGTATCCCAAACAGACCGTAAAAACGAATCAATCAAGCGTATCCCAAACAGACCGTAAAACAGTAACTTTTATTTTTGTTTAATTTTCTTTGTCCAGGACATAAAATATTCAATTCAAAACATGTTTTGGCTTTAAATGTTCCACAAAAATTGGATAAGCCGTATAGAAAAAAAAAAAAAAAAAATCAATACTTAGACAGGATGACCTAGCCTCCACTACAATTTATCCCATAAGCGGGGGAGAAGAAATAGTACTCATTCTTTTTGTCAAGTGCATTTGTGAGAAAGTGAACGCAACAGAAAAACACTGAATTTTGAATTTGGTAAATGGATTCTACTTTCCAGGCCTATACATATCTGTTAAACCTCACACCCTCCACATCAAAAGCTAAGTACATGTCATGTGAGAAGAAGAGTATTTGTGAAAATAGAATTAAAGAAGGGCGTTCAAATTTCAACCGTCCTGGGTATGACGATAAAAATACATTTGCATCCCGGGTAAGACGATAAACTACATCCGACAGCAAGGCCCTTGATTTGGAGGTTTTGAGGAGCATGGAACCACCTCTTCATTGCTGGTGTTCCCAGGTTCACTCTGACCCGGGGTGGTAGCAACTGCCATGGTCCCAGTTATGGGCAAATAATTAAACCCCCCAAAAAAGGGGTCAAAACCCTATGCAAGTATAAAAATAGATTTTAATCCCAGCAATATTCTTTTGTAAAAATATTATCAGCAGTACATTTGTGAAAAAGAAAACTATTACCAGCAATATCTTTTTGAAAATAATATATTACCAGCAATACATTTTTGGAAAAAAAATATTAAAGGCAATACATTTTTGAAAAAAAAATTACTAGCAATACATTAAACAATATTACCATCAATACATTTTTAGAAAAAAAAATGTTACCAGTAAAAGAAAAAATATATTACCAGCAAAAAAAAAATTACCAGCAAAAAAAAATTACCAGCAAAAAAAAAAATTATCAGCAAAAAAAATATTACCAGCAAAAAATATATTTTACGAGCAAAAAGAAATATTGCGAGCAAAAAAAATATTACCAGTAAAATATATATATATATATATTACCAGCAAAAGAAATATTACCAGTAAAAACTATTACCAGCAAAAAAAAAATAAATATTAGAAAAAAAAATATATTACCAGCAAATATATATATATATATATATATATATATATATATTACCAGCAAAAAAAAAAAATTACCAGCAAAAACAATATATATATATTACCAGAAAAAAGAAATATTACGAGCAAAAAAACTATTACGAGCAAAAAAATATTACAAGCAGAAAAAAAAAATATTACGGGCCAAAAAATATATATATATATTACCAGCAAATATATATATATATATATATATATATATTACCAGCAAAAAAACATTACCCATTGAGGTTGATATACCGTAAAACAAAACAAACCAAAGCAATCAAATTTCAGCTGTCTCTACTTGTATTTACTTCTAATATTGATAGCAAAAGGCAAGAAAATACGTCTGTTAGCTTATATTTCGGCCCATATTTTCATATATACCGAGAAAAATCTTGATGTCCCGATGACATAACAGAGTAGCGCATTCCGTTGGATTAAGAATTCTCTCCTGCAGATGATGCCATAACACCCAGTACTTCCTGTCACGTGACAGTGGAAAGGAATCTGTTCTTGTTAAGCAACTACACTCACTCTCCGAAATGCTATGAACGTATTTATAACTTTTCAGCGACAAAGAAATGTCACTATACATTGACTTATTCAGACTGTTGTCTTCATGTTGGCTGTTACTGTGACGGTTTCGGCTGTTGCATTCACCGGCCTTCTACAAATAACATTTCGGTAACGTTCTCAAAATTTTGAACTGAACACTTTGTTCAGTTCAAGTATACAGACGTTTCTTTCTTTAGCAAATACCCCCATACGTAAAAATATACCCCATACCCTGCTAAATAATCATGACTCTCTAGAGCTTTCTTTTATTTTTAATATCTCTGTATTTTCATGATTTCTTGAGAACGAAAAGCTAATCGTTTCCCGTTGCCTTTTGCACGTGGTTTCAAATTGAGAATTTGTCTTCTCTTCGACTGGTCCATTCTAGCCTCGTACTTAGCATACAGTGGGGAGTGGAGCGAAAAGATGCTTTCATGCCTTCCCAACGCTTATTTCTGAGAAAGTGAATGCTGAAGTCTAGGCTGGAATTTGAACTCGGTTTTCCTTCTTCCATTTTCTTTGCCGATAACAATTACGCTAGCCACATCTCCACAGATCTCTTATACGAGGATCCATTTTGTGATAGAGCTGTTAACGAGGTTATCGGCGCTCAGCATTTGTGGTGATTCTTTCAATCACCGTGTTCATCGGTCTTACTCATTATCCGATAGGCATAGACAGTAACGTCGACATCTTTCTGTTCAGTGAAACGGGCATACGCATTATCACAAGGACGAATTAAGACGAATAGAAAGCTAACTAATACGAGACATCATCTAGTATGGATAATGGAATGACAGTCTGCGCCGATTGACTGAATAATGTCTTCGGTTCGAAATTCCAAGAGCTTAGCTGAAGAATCAAGTCCCTGAAGAAGACTAGATAATACAGTGACCGAAACAGCATAAGATTAACAGATCGAATAAATCCATGTATGTCTATTGAGGATAAAAGTTTAGTATGACATACATGTATTCTCCGAATTTTAACCGTAATTCTTTTTTATACTCACAACATATCGACCGTTCTATTCTCCGATTGTCTTCAGCTGTCATTCGTAATTGATAATCTTTATATTAGCGACCTGCCTACGAATATTCATAGATCATTAGTAAATATCTGTGCGGATGATACAACTGTGTATGGTGCATGGTGCACATCTAAAAATCAATATGACCAGAGCAGACCTAAAGATCACTTCAATGATAGAAAAAAAAACGTGTTCGTAACATTCAATACTTCCAAAACCAAGTTAGTAACGGTCCATCATCACAGGACGGATCCTGTTTATTTTTTTATTTTATTTTTATTTATTTATTTATTTTGTCTGTGATGAACCTTTGTAGTCTCAAATAATTCCCCTTGTTTTGAACATCCTTTGGGATTCAATTTCATCCCAGTTCTCAAATGGAACACATATATCCGATCCATCGTTAAAGATGCTGTTAAAATGGTCGGTTCCTTGTATCTCTACAGAAATGCCTAACTACACCTATCAGGTTTTCTTTTTATTCATTTATATTTTTTAAAACTAAGACATAAATTCTAAAATGAAAGACCGCTATCCTATACGGGCTGCGGCTACTCAGTCTTCGCTTTCTAGATTTTATAGAGTTCAAACGTTTTTATCCGGCCTCGAGATTTACTTTCCGCTATACAACCCCTTTCCTGCAGACAAAATATCGCAAATCTCTCGCAACTCTGTTGCTATTTCTATGGCAAGTGTTCGGATGCGCTACATTAGTGTCACCAGTTCCAAACTTCAAAGCTATGGCCTCTGCCATATCACATATACTAGGAGGAATCATAACCATTCTCTTCGTATTCCATTGGTAAGAAAGAAGTTATATTTGGAGAGCGTTTTCCTTAGAACTCCTACTATATGCAACAGACTACAACCTTACCCTCTTCAAGTCTAGGGTCAACCGTTATCTATCCTACATCTATCCAAAAGCTGCATTTCTTACTTCCTTCTCTTATGTCCATACAACAACCTTAAGTCTCTCTTGAGTGGCTCTTCTGCCTTGTGTTGGATAAACATTTAATTAAAAAAAAGAAATTCAAATCTAAATACATTTTTTTTTCAATACGAGGGTATTTTTTATTTTATTTTTGCTACCCAAATAAAGATCAATATCATGAGAGTACATTTACTACAGTTTATTTGTCCTCATCATATCTCTTGCTACTTCCTCTTATTATTATTTTTGCGAATATCAACCCCGGGATTGAACTCAAGACCTCCAAATAATTTAGTTCAGTTAGATAAAACGTCCACCAACTAATCCATGTGTCCCGTATAAGACTGTTGTAAAGGAGAAACTTGGACATCGTATAAATCAGTGTATACCCTTGTGCAAATTAATTGAAATAACCTCTTTAGTTTCCTTTCTTTCATCATACGGTCAGTTTTAGACCCACTGGAGTGACAGGGTGTAATCGATTTCTATTTTTTCCACAGATTAGGTAATTTGCAGTGGTGTGCAGTAATATGAATCTATTTTAGGCGTGTATGATGAAATTTGTTTGGCCTTGAAAAATATTGCGTCACCCTTGATTGCATCAGATTTTCATCACGCCCAGACACTATTGCCTCGACTGTCGATTAGTTGTCCTACGACCATTGCATGCGATGGGCGTTGCTCTAAAGAAGCGTACGAAAATTGTAACGCTGCACGAACTCACTTACCAGTGAGCAAATCATAGTACTATAGACTGGCCCGGAAACTCTCCTGATTTAAATCCAATCGTGAATCTGTGATCAATCGGCAAGGAACGACTTCGTGGAATAGACATACAAAGTACTAACATGTGCATTGAGTCATGTTTCACTGGAAAAATACGAAAACAAAGTGAAGAATAAGGAAATTATTCGTTTTATTTCAATTAATTTGCACAATGGTGTATTTAGCTTGTTTTCAATTAATTTGCACAAGGGTGTATACCTTTGTAGGATAAACGTGTCGTATGGCATACTAATGTTCTCCGACTTACAGGACTTAGCAAGGTGTAATGTATTTTTATACTCACTAATGTAGGTTGCCTGCTTTTTCACCGGAAGTTGAGTAGGTGATCATTGCTGTAGTTGTAGCGTTACAAATAGGTTGTATGTCTAAGTCTTAGCCGTAATGTTTTTCTTAATTAATTAAAGACTCCCAGATGGTGAACATTTCCGCGCTAAACAATTCTGATAACATTATAAGAGCCTAATTCACTTGTTGGTTCTCTCAATAGCCTTATCTTCATATGTGGTCTTTTTGTTCTTCCGACTGCATTCCCAGGAATTGCTAACTCACTTTTCCATCTGCGCATAATCAACCAAGCCTAATTTTATCATCTCCTCTTCGCATTACGGATGTCTAATATTCCCGTCGCAATGTTTTTTTTTTTTTTTTTTCACCATAGTCGATTTGTCAAGCAAGGGACTTCTTGGTGTTATCGGTCTTCGGTAGGCAATCCCAACGGGCGGAACCTTTGGAAAGTGCCTGAAAACCCTACCATATATATAACCCAAGACCTTTTTTGTGAAATTGGGTTACGGAACCCTCAGGAGCCGTCGGTAGCTGTGAATTATATTTATAGTCACAAGTCATTATGACCGAGGGAATTGAACGTGCTAGACGTTTTCAGAAATGTTGATCATTTGAGATAACGCGTCCTTCTCAGAAATATTAATTTTCATACCGCTCAGCATAGTTGCAGTAGAAACCACAGGTGGTCTGTGCGGGTGTTGGACAAACACAAATGTGCCTGAGCAGGCGTCTGCACTGGGGATTAGTTCGCCGCCTTAGTAGACTGAGATCCTAGGATACGAGTGACTGCGCCATTTACACTTACTTTCATGGAGCAGTTTGTCTCGCCTCTGTATATACCGCCACAACTGCACTGAATGGAAAATATACAGTTTATTGTTATATTTTCATCTGAGCGAGGCATAAATCAGAAGAAGATTCTCTGAAATGGGGAACTACTTTTGAATAATAGAAGTTTATAGGTCTGGCTATCGCTCGGTTCACACCCCTCCCTCTTTTGAACAGGAGTAGATTGGTTGTTTGGTTATTTTTTGTTATCGGCATATTAATCTCTATGGGTTATTTAATGCCTAAATCTAAATATTTTCTACGGTATTTTATTTTATTTATATATGTTTTTAGATAATAATGGCTTTACTGATAAAAGTCTTATCAATTAACCTATAGTTGGGAGGGAGGAAAATGAATTCATACCTTTCCCGAGAATATTGGCACATAAGTGAGTATAACGAACCCGATTGGAATTGGAACTCGGTTCTCTGATTAACAATTTAATGCCATTATCCATTACACCACCCGCACGTCTAAGTTATCAGCACCTAGTATTCTTATGAACAGCAGTGGAGGTTTATCCCGGGTTTCCTGTTTAGTATTGGGTTTCGGGTTTCCTGAAGTTTTCTCATTTTCTTTCACCGCAGTAACCCCTTGCGCCTTAGTGGCCTTATCGCCTTGCTTGGGGGTAAAAAGATAAAAAAAAGAGAAAGCTTTGTTCTGAAAGAAGTTGATCTGTGATGACACCAGTAAGGATTGAACCCCAACATTATACCAGAATAAATTTTGCATTCAGTGTCACACAAGACTATCACAAAGGAATTGTACCATGGGCAGGTTAAACAGAAAGGTGTCCTCGTAGACTCCGAGTGTAAATCCGTGCCTCACAAGAAGTCAGTGGCTGCTTCTAATCTGTATATACAGTCAACCACAAAACTATTCGTACACCCATCAGTTTTTGAATATTTTTATTAATTTCTCAGAATCTAATGCCCGTATGATGTCAGGTTTTTTTTTTATTTGTTATTAAACACACACACACAAAAAGAAATATCATGCATTTAGGATGTAAGTAGTCTCTCTTTACATCCTCTTGAGACGAATTAACGTTCGGAAAAAGCCTCCAAATCCAAACACCCGCTCTCTGATATTATCTGAAGTCCGGAGTTAAATAAGTTTGAAAGATTTACTTTCGTATTCTTATTATCGGTACACTGATAACATTGCAAAAATGTTATCTCAACTAATTCTACCTCCTTTTGTTTTTCTTTTTAGCATCAGGACGTTGGCGAACATGCCTCTCCACAATTTCCTGTCTTTTATAGCTCTTAATAAAATTTGAGTTTTTCGTATCTCTCCTAAACCTTGTTCTTTCAAGGTCGCCTCGCTAAGTAATTTAAGCGTTATTTTCCTTGTGTCTCTCTTGTCGTCAATCTGTCCTGTGCGTATCAAATTTTCTAAACCCCCTTTCCTCAGTATGTGCTCCAGAAATAACAACTATCTTTTGTTTTTGTTTTTATTTTTTTCTAAAACGTTGTCGTCGTTCAAACATTCAGTCAATCGTTTTCTTGGCCTCTCTAGAAAGCTTTCTATTTTGCGATATGACTCTAATGCAAGGTAGACATGAAGGCTGTATTGTACACGACTTTTATATCCCCTGCTCGTGAAAGTTAATGCCATGTTTTCGGGATAGTTCTTATTCGAAAGGCGGTTTCTAATGCTCACACTTTCCTGTTGATATTAT
>CAHIKZ030001377.1:132500-142500 GCA_903632075.3 Acanthosepion pharaonis | reverse complement strand
TGTCAGTCAGCTGTTGACTCTCATGCTGGGCAATAGAATCTTTCCGCCTATTCGTTGCAGCCTGCTATATGCTATCACTCTAGCCAGTAGTAAATGGCCGCAAACTACATGAAAACTGCCATAGAAGCATGAAAAAATCGATTATTTCCACTATCGATGGGAGTTGGGAAATGCAAATCGGTATTGGCCTTTCCGCTAATATCTCTCTCTCTCTCTCTCTCTCTCTATATATATATATATATATATATATATATATATATATATATATATAAATGTATAAAAAGGTATAAACACCCAAAAATGCTCAATATAAAATCCAAAATAGAAAATATACTAGATTTTTAATCCTTCTACTTCCTTGGCCAGGATTGCTTTTTCGTATATATATATATATATATATATATATATATATATATATATATATATATATATATATATTTATATGGTCCAATGTCCAATTTCAGACGGTCTATTTAAAGGTTTGATCAAAATGTGCAACAGCTTTTTTTCAAATTTGCAATAGAAAATAAAACATCGAGACCTTGTGTTTGATTTTAATAAAACTTATTTGAGTTCTTGTTGCCTCAATACACTTTTTGCTGAATGTTTATCGGAAATACTTATTGCGTAATACGCAATATTTTTTTCATACATAAACAACAGATGTGTGAATTGCACCAATACAGAAGGGATTTATAAAACTCTGTTGTAGAAAATAACTGCTTTTTTCATCATGAAGATAAGTCTTCATAGACTTATACATGTATATATATGTGTGTGTGTGTATGTGTTCCTATAAGTGCGTGTACGTTTGTGCATTCACATTTATATTACATACGCAATTTATAACACATATTTATATAATATAGAAAGGTATATATTTTATTAATGTATTATTTCTTTCTACTTTCATAGACATCATAGTGTCAAATTTAATATCTATCGTTAAAAATATTCTATTTCTGTCAACAGATATTTGTGACGGACAGAATCTTTCTTTTCTATATGTACGTAAATTCTACGAAATCTTTCTTTCTCGTATATGTACACACACACACACATATATATATATATATATATATATATATATATATATATATATATAGCTTCATGTACGAGATCTGATCAAATATTGTTGGGATTGGTGCTATAAAAAAAACTACAATACATATTAATTCAGTATCTAATCTGCTTCGAAATAGACCTTTCCTGAAGCCACAGACTTCATCCAGCGTTGTTTCCATTGATGGAAGCATTCCTGTAACATTTAGGGTGGGGTGCGCACCCATATGCCTTTTGCATTCCCTCGGCGTCATAAAATCTTGTCCCTTTCAACTCTGATGTAAGAAAATAGTCCAAAAGAGGCGAGATCTTGGTGAATATTTTGGTTGTCGGGTCTGGGGAATGTTGTTCTTGGTCCACAACCGCTTCACAAGCCATAGTCACTAATGGAATCTCTTTGGTGTGGTAAGCTGCCCACACTCTACACACGTTCCTACAAGCATTGTTAAAAACTACGAAAGTGCGTGGGAACTTTCTCAGACCTCGAATTTTTCATATATATATATATATATATATATATATATATATATATATATATATAATTTCCTATCATATATATATTTTTTCTGATATATATGGTTATACTAATATTAGTCGTGTCCTTATAAGGAAATATCCGGAATTCATACACCGAGGCGCCAGTGCTAGATGTGTGTGCAAATTTATAAAATCTTTTTCTTAAAACAAACTTTCAGAAACATACGATTTTGGAGTTCAAGTGTTAGGAATTCTCTTTTCAATTTTGATAGGGTTTACTTCTTTGCCTTTTGTTTGGGGTAAGGTAAAGCGTCATCTTCTTTAGATACGAGCAAAAAAAAAATTAACTCAGTAGAAAATGTTTTTTTCATTTCTGTATATTGTGTATGTCGTACCTATCTAGCCTCTATCCTTTTTCTCTGTCCTGATCAAACGCTGTTGGAATATTTATCGCTCAACACTGTGTGAACCTGAATTTACACAGAAAGCATACACTCATTCTTTCTATCATAAAGCTAAACTTTCATGGTCTGTTAAATTTACTAGATTGTGTCATTTGAAGTACACTAAAATGGCTTAGTTTTTGCATAGTTGTGGCAGTGTACATAGTGGACTAAAAGCAAAACGCAGGATTACAACATGAGGGAAACATTTGTAACTTGAATGGTCTATTTCACTTGACCTTGCAGTTATTTTGTTTCTGTCATCTGGTATAGTTCACTGTATGGGATTATGTAGCGCCAGTACATAAGTTTCGAAATACAATGGTTCTGATTAAAACCTACAGGTTTCCTAGCCTTAAACCCATTTTTTATCATCAATTTCAGAGTGTGGGTAGTATATGCATATATATAAAACATGATATATATATATATATATATATATATATATATATATATATATATATATATATATATATATATGAAAATTTCTCCGATTTAATCGGTAGAGAAGACAATATTTATGAATAAAAATGACAATGAGAAAATGTGGAATTTCGTATGGGACTTTATCAAAGTTTTTGTTTGATAAAGTCCACATTGGACAAAAAAACGCGTCAGCAATTACCAGTTTTCCTATTGTCATTTTTATTCATAAATATATATATATATATATATATATATATATATATATATATATATATATAAATGAAATGGACAAAGCCCGACAATTATTTTAAAACATTTTTATGTTTATACATTCTTTTTATAGATACAAATATTTAAGTAAATGCTCTGTTTATAATAAACTGTATTAAAAAATGTCTTAAAGTAATTGTCGGACATTGACAATTTCATAATGTGCGACATCATACATTTGGATACGCCAGGAGCAGATATAAATGTACGTGAGCAAATCATGGAAGACTGTAGTTTAAAGACAATAAAATCGACCTTGCTAACCGAACGCTCCTCTGTAGCCGAATCGGTTAAGGCACGTCAGGCTATATGACGGTTCCGTATATGAAACAGGCTCGATTCCTGTCGGGGAAGAATATTTTCTATGAATATTTCTCGGACATTCAGGCCGGTAAATGTTGTTTAATACCGTTTATTATAGACAGAGCATTTACTTAAATATTTGTATCTATAAAAAGAATATATAAACATAAAAATGTCGTAATATATATATATATATATATATATATATATATATATATATATATATATATATATATATATATATAACGACTGTAAAATACAAATAAAAAAAAATAAAACAAAACAAAAAAACGCAACTATCTGAGTTTCTTTTTACCAGGCTTTCAGATCTTGATATTATTTGTCGTAAGAATCATTGAAAAATCCTTTGAGATAATCACATAGAAAGACAACAGGTTAAAATCGTTCGCTTTCAGCCCCACTATATTTCCCCAACTGAGCAATGGCGAGAGAAAAAAGTAACTTCAGTAATGGCACCAACATTCATACGCTGATTTCCATCTTCAAATTCCATTCAAGCACCATCAAGAGAACGATGAATAAGTTTAAAAAAGAGGCAACAGTAGAGAAGAAAAATGGATCGGAAGGTCATAACAGAAAGAGGGATCATAATTTCACGATAAAGCTAAATACATTTTTATTGTTCAAACTAGAGTCCACTAGTGTTATAAAAATGTTTGGCGAATTCCACTAAGATATCTTTAATCATTTCTAAGATACAACGGTTCAAACGGTTATATATATATATATATATATATATATATATATATATATATATATATATATATATATATATATATATATAATTTCTATTATATAGAAGACGTTCAGACGTATCCAGAAAAATGTACACAGCTGTGTAATTCCGACTATTTGTTTTCGGTGAACTATTTTGACACCTGCGATGATTCGAAGTTAAAGCTCTCCCATGTGAGTCTGGAATTTCAGTTCGGTTTTTCCAAGTTGTTTTATATATATATATATATATATATATATATATATATGTGTGTGTGTGTGTGTGTGTGTGTGTGTGTGTGTGTGTGTGTGTGTGAGTTTTTCTTAACATATCTGCGTCCGCTTCAGCACTTTTATGTCTGTGTGTCTGTGTGTGTAGACGTGTAGTGCATCACTCTCTGTCGGAATGTATATGCCTCTTTCGATGTGTGTGTGTGTGTGGGGGGGGGTGAATGTGAGTACTTCTCTGCCGATATGTATATGCTTCTTTCTGTGTGTGTGTGTGTGTGTGTGTGATGTGTATGCGTCCCTCTGCCGGAATGTATATTCTCTCTCTCTCTCTCTCTCTCTGTGTATATGTGTGTGTGTGTGTGTGTGATTGCGCAGAACGAATGCATAGTTTGAGGCACCGTTTTAATCACAAAACGAAAAACAAAGACTCTCCAACGATCTGAACAAAACATTTCGAAAAGGCTGGCTGACTTCGAGGCAGGATCGCTTTTGATATTTACGAAAGTTATATCGGTGTGACACAAGGCCACGATAATGATGCGCCCTGGAATCCTTTTGTTTGAAAATATCCTTTCACCTATAATATACACGTGGAGTAATGTCATCATTAGAAAAAAAAATGATTTTAAAGTTGCGCTTCTGCTTTGAAGTACTTGACCGAAAGTGATATTTATTATATTTGCTTTCTATACAGTCATACGAAACATCCTAGTAACGGTATTTAATAACCTTTTTTCATGTGATCGAAATTTGTCTGAATTTATTTAAACACCGAATTATTTAATCGTAAATCGGCATTACAGTCTCGCATCAAATGTAAGTTCTAAAAAGAAAATGTTACACGTAAATTTTTTTTTATTGCATTTCAAAATCAGTGGCTTGTTTATGTGACTGAGTTAGAAATGCAATAAAGAAATTACCGTAATTCCCCATGTGTAATACGTATTTTTTTTTCTGATATATAATAAGCAAAATTTGGGGTGCGTATTATGCACAGCTACAAAAAATCTTTAAAAAACTGCTGTTTCATTTGTGAAAACATTCGTCAATTTGACACTAACATTCGGCGATTCCGACCCCGTAAGGATGTCAAATACAATCATATATGCCTAACAATACTTACAAATGTAAAATAGAACTAAATTAGAATAATATTATTCTATGCTTAAAACCATTTTTTAATAAGAGTAGGAATCGCCGGCCGTAATGAAATTGGATTGGTACAATTTATGGGGTCTGATTACTGATATGTCCTGGAAAGGGATATATTTGTTTGAAGTAGCAAAGTGGTTTTGGACTACTGTAACCGAGTAGGACAATCTAGCAGGTAACCGTAATGGACTGGTCCTCGTCGTAGTGGTAGGCAATAGGCGGAGGCATAGGCGAAGACTATAGGCGTCGTCCCCGTACCTCCACATCAGTCTGTATTTATGGCTGACACCAGCCAATCATATTACTGTGAGAGGGAACACAGGTGTATGCATATTCATTACATCAATTACCAAACAAGGGGAGCGTATTATGCGTGAGTAGGAGCATTTTCCCACACCTTCAGCACAATTTTAGGTTTGCGTATTATGGGCGCAGGCGTATTATACATGTGGAATTACGGTAAATGACCTAGAAGTAAGCAATAAGACTATAAACTCATAGATCGTTACGAATAATTAAGCAAAATTTATGGCTTTTACAAAACGGTCCTTGTAGGTGTCTGCCACAGAGCAATGATTTCATGAGCGTCTACGCAGACTGGTTCGCTAATGCAGAGTTTTGTGGACGTGCGGCGTAAAGAATGAAATCGGCGAGCCGAGTTCAAAGTTTGATGTTCTGAGATGTGCACTTCCGGAAAGCATTAATGTTCCTCCACACATAGGTTCAACAGAAAGAGAGATTGAACCTATGTAATCTTGGGCAGCAAACAATCTAAAACTACGCACTATACACGAACCCATCTCTGCTCTATTCAACTATTGGTTAAAAAGTAGGGTAAACTGAACTCTCTAGTCTTGGGTCACAGTCAGTCTAAGAGAATGTCTGTGGAGTAATGTCTTTTGGAAATGCACGAGTTATTCTAAACTCAGAGCAGATAGGGCTCTCAGCTGTCAAGAGCGGCCCAATCTCGATAGGGTCCAAAAGCCTCTCTCCGATGACGAATTATTTTCCACCCTACAACCAATTTCCGCACAGACGAAAAGTCGCAAGCCTCTCGCTGCTCTATCGATATTTTCCATGGAAAGTGTTCAGACGAATGACATTCCTTTGTTCTACCAGTTCTAATCTTCACGGCTAAGGTCCGCCATGTTACGCACCTTGTAGCGAACCAGCCTCATTCCCTTCGTATTCCATTGGGGTGATGTAAATTCCACACAAGCAGCTTCTTCCCACGAATCGCTACTTTGTGGAACCGACTCCCTAGAAGATGCTTCCCCAATCATTACTGTTTGAATCTGTTCAGATCTAGGGTTAACCGTTATCTTCCCCACATATCAGCATGAACTCTGCCTCTTATTCTGTAACACTCTATCTCGAGTGGCTCTCGTGCCTTGTACAAAGTGAACATCATTGTAAAAATAAACTATGCAAGATGAGATTTATTAACCATCGCATTATAGTAATCGCTTAGTTACTATTGCCATATATGAACAGCTGCCCAATCTTCTCACTAAAGTCCAAAAGCCTCTCCGCGTCCTTTTGGGTGACGAATTATTTTCCACCCTACAACGTCTTTTCTCACAGACGAATCGTCACAAGCCTCTCGTCGCTTTATCGCTATTTCCATGGAAAGTGTCCAGACGAACTACATTCCTTAGGTTCACCAGTTCTAACCTTCCCGAGTAAGACCAGCTACGGCACGCACATAGTAGCGGGATTCCATTAGCGAAATCTAAGTTCCACTCGGGAGGCTTCTTCCCACGAACTACTGCCTTGTGGAACTGACTCCCAAGAGGATGCTTCTCCGATTAGAACAATCTTGACCAGTTAAAGTCTAGGGTTAACCGTTATCTTCTCCACATATCTGAATAAACTGTACCTCTTACTCTGGCGTTGCACAAAAGAAGAAATATACAAAATAAGAGAAACTGCAGCAACAACTACAATGGATAGTAAAAGGAAGAGAAAATAATGGCAAGATGTTGATGTTCCCCACTGCTTCAAACAACAGGTTATCAAGGAAACCCCTATCAATACTGGAAAGATCGATAATAGGTACTGGACTTGAGAAACCTATTTTCCGGGGGAAAAAAAAAAACTTTTTTAATAGAATTATTTTTCCCCCTCTAGCTCGAGCGGCTCCCGAGCCTTGTACAGGGTGTATATCACTGTGTAAAAAAAAATGGATCGCAGACAGGGTAAGAGTAGATCTATGCCCGAATGTATTAGACTCTCTAACTTTGGGTTTCAGTCTGAATAGAAACAAGCAGGAATCCAATTCCATACTCCAGGTACTGATAAAACAATAAAGCAGACTGGACTTGCTAGCCTTGATTGACAACAAATTTAGGGGAAAGCTTACTTTGAACAGTGTAGAAAGCAATGGAGAACTACTTCACCGTCTTTCACTAAGAAACCATACTGTTAGAGATATCAAAGACAGGATGTCGCGGAGAGCCCTGAACGCCCACATGTTTAGTCGTAGTAGGCGAAGCTAAGATTATTTAATTCGTAGATTTGGAGTTGAAGTAGTTGCGCTTTCACTACCAGTTGAAAATTCATCTGGGATAGTATGCATTCTCCCCCTCCCCCTAATGCCCGTGGGGAAAGTACTAATCTATTAGAATATAAATATTTACTAAATGTTGTCTAGTCTGGCGTGGTAAATAGGACCCGTTACAACTTTGAATTATTGTTTTGCTGCAATGAATATCAATACACAGTTACAAATATAGACCATTTAATTAAGAATCGTAGTCGCTCGAATAAAAACGGAATATGGAACTTAATTATTTTCACTTGGCCCTACAGTATGTCCTTATTTATTTTTACGTATACATCGGCCGATTACAATTAGCACAAACAATAAATCTGATTGGTTAATAAATAGCAAATAATCTGATTGGCTAATAAATTATAAATCTAACTGATTGACCTGATGGTTTTACTATTGGTTTGTAAACCAATTATTATTGCTGACCGGGCGGTACACAATATCAGATCGATAATGGTTCTAGTATATCAGTCCATATGCATCAGTGGTCGTAAGCAGAGGACAACGATCTATGAAAGCATCGACTCAATCATCTCAACGATCCACTGGCTTCAACCTGACTCTGTTAATCTTTTCTTCTGATAAGGCAGCCCCCAGGGCCAGAACGCGAGTTCACATTGTGGCCAGAGGTTAAAATAATCAATCACAATAAATATATTTCATTTTTATGACGATAGAAGACGATTATATGTGGGTCATATGATTAGTGGCCTAAGGGAAAGTCTTTGTTGTTTTTATGAAGGGAAAACTGAGTACGGTGATGCGATGACTAACAGGCTAGTTTCGCAGATTCATTCTTACAGCAGTGATTTTGATTCTCACTAGGTGATTGTTACCCAGTAAGAGCTTTCCAAACTGCGGAGTCGAGCAACTAATTCGCCGTACTCTAAATTTTACGTTGAATTATTTTTTTTTTATATATACAGTCTGACATACAGACAAACCTCTCATTTACGGACAATCCTTTCCCATCTACGGACAATCGACTTTAACGAACCACCCATCCCCTCTCTTAGTCCGTTGATGAGAGATATGTCTGTACATAGGTTAGCTTAGTTAATTACTCTTAAATAGTTTTATGCATCTGTTATCAAGAAAAAAGGGGGTTGAAAAACTCTTCAGTATTGATTTTATACCTAAATTAGCCAATCTAAATAAAGAGTAACATTTCTGTTGTTATTTTTTGTTGTTACTGTTGCTGTTGTTGTTGCTGCTGTTGCTGTTGTTGTTGTTCGTCTTACATGTCTGTCAATGCTGTACGGCGGTAAATTACAACCGAAGTTGCTTCAGGCTATCAAAGAGTTGAAATTTCAGGAGAAGCTACACTTGTAAATTCAAAAACGACACTGATAACTTTTCGGAGTCTAGCATATTCATCAATATCTCTCTTAAAATATTGTTTCCCTTCGTCTTTCATCTTCCACGTCCTGAAAGAACTTGGACGATCATAGCTCTCCACGACTTCCTCTTTTTTTGATCTAAGTTCAGGATCCCTCTTTGTCCTTTCTTTGCTCTTAATTCACTCAAACTCAAAAGTGTCTTCTCGTTAGTTCCCTCTTTCTTCTCTTACTTTCAGTACGTCTTGGGAGTGTTAAAATTCCCAAGCCCACTTTCCTCATTGTATTCCAGAAATCTCTACTTTTTCTTATTGTAAGTATCAGTTTCTTTGTAGTTCCCATTTCCCTTAAGACTTCCCTATTGTTCATATGTTTTGTCCATGTTATTCATGCATCCTGCGGTGAAACTACGTCTTTATCGCATGGAATGTCTAGCATCAACATCCATATCGGTGATGAGATATTACAGAGAAGCTTCTGCATTCGTTTCTTAGCTTGGAGCGGATGAAGTCTGTAGAGTTTAATGGGGACTATCCTTCTTTGAACTTCGTGATCTGACGCCACATAAAAATAGACATGTACCAAATAACAGAAACCACATCGCTTGAGGACTTTCAACAGCAGCAAAAACTAAAATGGATAGCACATATAACTCAAACAGAAAATAATTTCAAGATGTTGACGTCCTCATTGCTTCAAAGAAAAGGTTAAGAAGGAAACCGTCATCAATATTAGAAAGAGACATAGCAGTTACCGGATTTAAAAAATCTATTTTCCTTTAAAAAAAAGTTTTAATATAATTATTTTGTAAATTTCCACCGACAGTAGCACTGGCTGCTCGATCAATGAATTGCGAAAGTTTGTCTGTAAGGAAACGGTTAATATTACCAAGAATCTTCGGATTTCTGTGTAACATTTACCGCCGTACATGACTATAATGATTAAATAATTAAATTTATGTATCTATTTCATTTTGATGTCTCCAATACATAGCGCACACCTCGGATTGT